>JAJHUR010101870.1:6000-19453 GCA_027495735.1 Lutjanus campechanus | reverse complement strand
CACTCAGCCTGAAGCAATAGAAAGATCCTGGCACCATTGAGACAGCAGAGGAAAATATCAACCCCCACATAAACATACTGCACCAAATAAAAAGAAAAAAACAAAATACCAAACATCTTACAAAACAAGAAAACTAAACAATAGATAGATGGGAGAGAGTGACATCATCCTCTGCTTTATGTTTCTAGCACTGGACATGAAGCATTTTATCAAGAATATCTTTATTTACTAAACAGGTCTGCAGTTACCTGTGACTGTCTCACAAATATCCCGTGATTCTCCTCGCAGGTGAAGTAGCGCTTCCCCTGCACGGTGCCGTCGTTCTTGCCCTTGGCCTCGTCCAGGATGACTCCCACCCACTTTCCGGAGGCAAAGAGCGTGTTGCCGATGTAGGCGACCGTGCCGCGCTGCCCCTTCCCGATCACCTCCACCAGGGAGCCCACCTTGACGGGCCGCCCGCCCCCGTCCGAGCTCATCCTGCTGCTGCCGCTGCTGGTGGTCTGGGTGGGACGAAGGAAACAGAGAGAGAGAGCTGCTGAAACAGGACGTCATGTTCACACAAACACTGTTGAAGGTGATTTTTGTTTGTACATTTAAAAGGAGCACGCCACTAAATATACATATCAGTGTAGATTTACTAGTCAGAAGGAGAACTTCTCAGCCTGTGAAAACCATTGGATAATGTCTTCTGTGGCTCTGGAGGTTCTTGTCTGAGAAAATATGATGACATCACAGTCATGTCATCAAGGTTGACTCACTTTGGGCTTGACAACAGCATTACGAACTGGAGAAGTAGAATTTCACACGTTGACTGATCTGCTTCAGAACAAGTTGAAAACTGAGGTATTTTACAAAAAACACAAAGGTTTAAACCCAGTACTTTGATATATATTGTGTTAAAGCCAAGTACTTTGATATGTTGTATGTATATGTCTGTCTAAAGCCCCGTCTAGACATTAAGCATCTAAGACTCATTTTAGAGTCATGCGAGAGAAATAAAATCCAAATTCTAAGGGAGAAAACTCGTGATTCACATTTTAGCAAGAATTGTGCAGCCCTACAGCAAATTAACAGTTTTTCAATACAAGAACAAACAAATACAAGTTCTCCAGCTTGATAAAAGTGCAAGCCTTCAGGATGACCCTTCGCGCTACAAATGGGATTTACGATCAGTCTGGTCATCAACAGAATTACAGAAAAACTACAACGGCCAATTTTCATGACACTTGGTGGAAAGGTGTTGCATGGGCCAAGGAAGAACGCATTAAATCTTGGAGAGGATGCAAATCGTGAGTCGGATATATTATTTTTTTTTGTACACACACTCGTTAACTTTGTGAGATAGGGCATTTGGCCTTGGAGGTGTGTGCTATCCAAGTGCCTTTCTAGATGTAAATGCGGTCAAATTCATCACTGATTGCCTCCGGAAATAGTTTAGGAGCACTGAGATCATGACTTGTTTAAAGTGCATTTATAGATGTACATACTGCGTTTGTTTTTTTCAGGGTATTAACTGATATTTGGAACCGATTAGAGCTGCAATGACTAATCTTAAATGATTAAATAATTCTGGTTTCTTTACTCCTTTCTGACAGTAAACTGAATATCTTTGGGTTATGGGCAAGACAAAACAGAGGACTTCATCTTGGGCTTTGGGAAACACACTGATTGACATTTTAGCACCATTTTCTGACATTTTATGGACCAAACAACTAAGAAAATAATCAGCAGATTAAAGGACAATGAACATAATCACCAGTTGCAGCCCTTCACAACAGGTCCGATATTAACCATGGCCCGGAGGCCCGTAGCCACAAAAAGTAACTCTGTGGCCACCAAATATTCCATGTAGGTGGCTTCCCATGGCCACCAATTTGATCGCCATACTGCAGACACGTTACATTTCCACAAACATCCAGATTCCTTTGCACCTCTCAGTTAAACGTCTTACGAAAACAGTGAACAGAAATCATCCATGGCTAGTTTCTGAGCCAACTCAACCTGCTAACAGGAGTGAATGGAAGCAGGAGTTCAAGGTGGCAAGAATACGACACATCTAAAGAGGTAATGTACTGCAGTGTGTGCCGCCAGTTTCCTTGACTTGCTAAGCAGTCATTTTTCATCTGAAACAATGCCTTCAGGAAACACTACATCACAGTTCATGGGAAAAGGAGGCTACAAAGGTGTCACAGTTAAGGAAGGCTGTGTTGAGTTGTGTTAAGTGGCCTTTTCTGTATTGTTTTTATGCAAGTTTAAATTTGGGCCACCAAAAATGTACTTTGACCATCAAATTTACGGGACTGGTGGCCCGTGGGGCCAGAGTTTAAAAATACATTAGCATCCATCCCTGATCTAGCATTTCCTAACCAGTGCATTCATAACAATCCATTTTAGCTCTATGCTAATGGAGCATGTCTGGTCCATGTGTGTTCTGCTTGCTTATGTGGTTGCATGAGAGTTCAACGGTTTATTTATATTCGCACAACTTCTATTGAGACACTGCGCACTCATTGTTAAAGTGGATTGTTGAGTCTCATTTCCAGGTGGTGAAATACTGACGTTCTGGGAATGAGACTCAATAATGAAGTATTTTGCCGACCTGTGATTGGCCAAAGTCTCCTGTCACAGGTTTGATTTTCTAAAGCATGGAAACAGAGCCAAGAGGATGAGCACGAGTCTAATTTTCTCTCAGACCACTTGTAACTTTTGCCCAATGATGCCAAAAATCCCAGCTTTAATGTGGCCAAATGCATCACTCACTGCCACTGGAGACAGTTTGGGGCAATCAGATTATAACTTGTCCTAAGTGCATTTATAAGTGTACATATGTTGCGTCTGAAAATTGGCCTTTTGTAAACTTTCCTTACATCAGTTATTAAACAACTATCTGCATGGGTTGGTGCCCTTTAAATGTGCTGTGGATTAACCAACCTTTTAAAGTGGAAAACACATTTTTATCAGCATTGCTAATACATTTTATTGATAAAGTTTACCGTGAGGATTGTATATAGGTCCAGCCTACTGTAAAAGTTAACATTTTTGGTATTCAGTTTCTCTCAAAGCACTATCTAATTTCAGTCTGACCCAAGACTTGCCAGACTTCAATGAGTCATTGTCACCTTCATGTTATGATAAGCACAACTTTACAGTAACCACCTCCTGACATGATAAATAAAGGCATGTAGGAAAATATTGCATGAACTGGCTACAGGTTCAATCCCTGCTTTAAATATAATACATTTCTTTGCATGACTGTCAGAAACTTGGCTCTGATGTGACTACAGTATTTACTGTTTTACAGGTCAGCACACAGCAGCGAGCTGTTGAGGGGAAAAAGACAGAACAATAAATAGTGTCAGTATCATTCTGACCCACTGAGCTGTTCAGAACCACACAATAAGTAAAATAAGGCCCTGCCCTGCACTCTCTAAATGTCAACGCATGCTTAAACAGCACCGCGCTCACTTTCAAGCCGAGGAGCTGAATTTTTGTGATAATTCCATGGCAACAATCACCTGAGATTTCATAAAGCAGTTCTTGTGTGCGGAGAACAAACTGCACAGTTAAACGTTTAAACAGGGGCACATTTACTCGAGCTGCAATATTTTGTAATCAAATAATCCTGCATAACCCAATTTACAGTGTGATGTCCTAGAACTGATGGTGACTCAGCAGAACAGCACAGAGGAGCAGATATTATTACCCTGTGAGAGAACATGCTCCGACTCTCCTTCAGCTTACTGTAAACATACAGTCTCTATGTTCTGCTGTTTAAACTTAAACAACACAAACCCTCCAACGGGACAGCGAACCAAAACAGGCAAACAGCAGCAACACAAAAGCATTTTGAACCATGAAGCGTTGTATCTGTCCCGTCCACTGCAGGTTCACGTGGTCATAGTAGAGAATTATTATTGCATGATCCATGCAATTTTATTTCTGACTTACAACTTACAAAAGTTTTCCGGAAAAATTAAATAAAAACTTCATTAACCAATTCTGTGTGCAATAATAACAGGTTCCTTTAGGCTGATACCTGCAGTATATTGATAGTTACACAGTTATAAGGACCCTTTAAATTTGTTTTCTAAAGAATCACAAACATTTTACCATTGAAAAATAAACTTGTCAGTGCTCTCTGGTGGACAAACTATGTTATGGCGATGCTGTTTCTAAACTACCTAAAATGTAGACTATATTTTACATTTCTCTGCTGCAACTTCTTGTCACTTATTGGCCGCCATACACTAACAACAACAACAACAAAAGTTGATAAACAATTGGGGATGGGAATCAAGAATTGGTTCTAGTTGACAACCGGTTCCAAACCGTCTTATCTCTTGGAATCGTTTGCCTCCATGCTGCTGATCATTTCCTCTTATCAATGTTGGTATGTTTTTCTGACAGTTGGGCAAAACAATTACATCAAACTCCACAAAAAGGAGTCATGGTGGAGAGGAAGAAAGAGTCCAAAAGTGTGGCTTCAATTCACAAAGAAAGATGACAGTGCTAGTTGTAACGTCTGAAAATGATCATTTTAAGTAAGGGTGGAAAAGCTAGCAATATACTAAAACATATTTTTATGCAACATGTGTTTACATTCCAGTAAACATTCAATTCACCCTCTTTGCAAAAGTACCCCTGCTTCCCAACCGAGCAGCACGTCAGTTAGTTAGAGGGCAAGTATCGAGTATTATTGTGTGACTTTAATGTTTTAAAGGGTTAGTTTGGATTCATCGAAGTCACACAATGACAGAAACAAACAAAAGATCAAGGCAGCAGTAGACCAGCAACTCCCGAGTTCAGGAGTAATAAACTATTTCTGCCAAAGGAGTTTGGTTGCTTTTTCTAGAGAACGATATTTGGTTTAAATAACAGTTGATTCCCATCAGAAAAAGCTGTCTGATGGGAAGGTAAAGCAGTGAAAATAATGTAATTATAGCATACACTCAAACTGATATTGATTTTTTTTGGTTGCTAAAATGAGTTTTGCTGCTGACACTGTCCACAGAAGCAGACTGCTTAGCTTCCTACACCGGCACCGGTGACTATGGATAAGTACCTCATACAACCCTGACTTCAAATAACCCAAACTATCCCTTTAAAACAGTCAGCCATCGCTATTGCACAGGATGAAACCATTAAATCTAAGTAAAGTATAGTCTGGAATGTGGAAGTATAAAGAGTGTTTTGTTGAACATAAGCTCAAAGGTGGTGTCACTTCTTAAGACGCATTTTGAACGGTTTACATTACTCAACCACTGAACAATGGATTTACTGGTCAAAATACAAACAGTATATAAAGACAAACATGCCCAGTGACAAAGGAGGGAGGTGTTTAACAGGGGGGGAAATTGTCACTTATTTCTATTCTCAGCTTAGTATTTATGGAAACTAATTGGTTCTCTGCTGAGGCCCCAAAGCTAAAATCAGTTTCTTCTAACAAGACATTTTGTTGGCACAAACAGGAAGTATATACCGAGAAACTGCAGCCATTGAACTCCACATTACTACTTCTGAGACTACATATAAAACCAGACATCACTGAACAGTTGCAGATGATCTTTTATTAACATCACCGCTGAGATATTCAGCTATGAAGCAGCAGCTATGCCAACCCTGAATTCCCCTGATTGCTTAAAGTCTAATTAACCTAGCTTATAATTCATGACCAACATGGAAAGAGACATTTTAACTCGTCACGTGCGAGTAAATGCGTCCTTGTGTCTTTGTCTCTTCGTCAAGCATTTTCTACGTCACAGTCAAGTCCTCAGATCTTTTAGTCGAGCTTTAACATCTATTCAAAGGCATCAGATCCCTTCAGGTTCATAACAGAAGCAGGAATCCTTGGTTTGCAGACCACACACAAGCTCAAATGCACCATTCAACAATCTGCAATCAGTCATGCAATGGTGTTTATAAATCATGCCTTCTTTAAAGGCAGAATCAGAAGGATTTGTCCGAGCTGTTCCAAAAAACACCAGAAAGATACCAGGATGTCAAATGCAGATGTTTTGGGTTGGTAAATCATCCCGAGCATAGCAAAATAAAGAGAAAAATAAGGAAATATGGGCAGAGCGCAAGGTCTCTGCAGATACAGCCACCACCGCACACCTCTACTCGGTCATAAGTGATGACTGAAAGCGATTGTGTTTATATGAGTCTATGTCTGTCTGTTTTTTTAGATAAAAAGGGTGCATATTTTACCTTTAAAGTCATAAAATAGTTTTAAATGGGCTGCTTTGCTCACGGCAGCTAACAGACAGTAATGTAGCATTCAGTGTTATTCAGTCGTTGCTCCGACCTGTTTGCCATGTGCTGGAAGCAGAGAGGACCCGAGGAGGACGTGCTGAATTATTTAGTGCCACTCTACTCTTAAAACACACGCGAGCTCACACTGACTAATGCTAAAAGAAGATAAAAACAGTGATACAGCCTCATTTACCGCACTGTAACACTCACAGCGCTCTGATGACGGTGCTGATGAAACTTGTCAGCCTCAAGACGATTTGTTTTCTCAAAAAAGTCAGCTAACAAAATGCTGTTGTGTATATGGTTTGAGCACACGTTTTGTAGGTGAAATGACAAAGCATACAATCTAAGGACTATTTTTTGATAAGTGAGGGGGTTTCCTGATCTAAAGGAAAGAAAAGAGTAGCTTAAACGTCCTGTATGTAGCCAAAATCTAAGAGCAAGCACTGATGTCATCCCACCCGGTGACAGGGAAGCTGCTTGACTCAGAGACGGATGACAAACAGGAAGTCTTCTGGGGCTCATGGGCAGTGTGTCCAGCTGGCTGGTGATAACAAAAACCCTTATCGACCTATTACCTGCCTGTCATGTATCATCTCCTACTTTGAGTCGAGTCATTGTCACAGAGGTCTGAACCTTTAACATCGCAGCAGCAATGTTGAACCCGGAGGGGCATCTGAGCTGAACAAAGAGGCGACAATTCAGACAGAGGAATGCAGCGCTGAAATGGATTAGAAACCCTTCTATTCAAAGTGGAAATCGACATGAAGCAGATGACAGAGTGAAACAAATTGAACAGACGTAACAGGAACAATGGCGCACAACTTAAACACCACAGTCTGGCCCATTCATTCACCTTGCTGGGATGTATAAACACCTCACACACACTCACCCGGGTGTACGTGCTCCTCCTAGTCTGTGACATGTTTCTAAGATGCCCCCAAGCCGCCTGTCTTGTCTGAAGGAGCGTGTTATTGGGGTGAGCGTCGGCCAGACAGAAGGGGGTCTAGGTCTAGGAGAGGGGTGGGAGGGGGGCGGGGGGGGGTCGGTGATGCTGCTGGAGCGTCTCCCTCTTCCTCTCTCTGTTTCTCTTCACAGAATCACACCATCTCTCTCCTGATCCTCACAGCACAGCCTGAGCTCCCAAAACTCCCCGTCCCTCCTCCCTGCTGCCGCCGGAGGAAAGCCTACAGCAGCTCCTGGCTCTGTCAGAAAGTTTCTGAGGGTCGGACGGCGCCGATCCACCTCTTCTCCCGATGAATGGACCAGATGAAAACAGCGGAGCAAAAAGAACAGGAGGAAGAAAAAAAAAACAGCCAGGCTCGGTCTGTCTGCTGTGAGTGCATCAGCTGAGCAGCAGCACTGCGCTGCGCTAGTGTCTGTGCTGGCTTCTGCAGGAGGGAGGGTGGTTTAGGCCCAGACTGAGGTGCTGGGTCCTAAAGCCTGCAAATACACTTCTATGAAGCATTTCAAAATAAACTTGACAGTCATTATTCCCGAGCTTGTCCTCCAAGTTTTGAGTCGTTTTGGACTTCTTCAGGACTGCTCTGTGGCCGATCAAAGAGCAATCTAGTCTTGATAAGACAAATCATTAAAGTGCAAAGTCCTTTCAAGATCACTACAGTTATAAATGATCAATCAGTTGACAAAAACAACTCGTTCAGATCATTATTATTATTTGATATGGGGTTGTATGAGGTGCATAGTTAATGCATGGTGGTTGGCAAACCCCCAGTTTGGCACCAGCATGGAATATAAGCAATGATCAAAGAAAATCAATATCAGTTAAATGGTACACTATATATAGAATATTTTCACCTCTTTACTTTGCCGTCAGACAACCTTTTCTGACAGGAAAACTCTGTTATATGAGCCAAATATTGCTCTCTGCACACTAACCAAACTCCATAGCGAAATCAGTAATTTTACCTTGCTGGTCATGGAAGTTGCTGGTCTACCACTGCCTTGATCTTTTAGTTCATTTGTATTATTGTGTGACTGTTATTATGTTTTGGAAGGATAGTTTGGATTCACTTAAGTCACACAATCACACAAACTAATAGATAGAGGCACATTCTGTGAGGTAAAATCACCTTTGGAGTTTGGTTGGTTTGGAGTGAGCAATATTTGGCTTATACGGTGGCTTTTTCACATCAGAAAAGGCTGTCGGATGGCAAAGTCAATCAGTAAATATTTTTGTTGCTGACCCTGTCCACAGCTGTTGACCGCATAGCTTCTGTGCTGGTGACCCGCTCTGCTTCTCCAAACTGGGGGTGTGCCAACTGGCATCTGCTGTCAAGAGAGTAATTCACTGACTATTGATAAGCACCTCATCCTACTAGGGCTGTAACGATACATCAATCTGAATTGATATACTGAATCAGTGTTCAATGATCCAATATGATCGATGCGGTGGAAATACCGATCTATATGTCATCTTTACGATAGGCCTTTATTTTGAAATTCCCACAGCATCTCTGTGTCGCAAATGTCTGGAAGAGTTCAGTCATAAAGTTATTGAATCATAACTTAGTTGCTTCTTTTGAGTTGACACAAAAGTAACTGAATGTGTTAAATGGACATATGATGTTGTCTGATATTGATCGCAGGCCCTTGAATTAAATTAAAATTGTTTTGTGGCACTTATAGTTGTCCAGAGAATCAAAATAACATCGTACCATGATGAAACTTGTGATTTACACCCCTACATCCAACCCCACATCAAATATTCCAAACTATCCCTTTAAGACTAACAATACAGCAACGAAATATAGTCTAAGAGTGCAGATGCATCCCAGATGCAAACTCTCCTCTCCTTGCACTGCAGTCTGTGTGAGATAACTGTCAAATTCACTTTCTGTCTCCTGCCTGAAGCATGAATGCTTGGAGGAAAAAAAACACATCTAGCCTAGAAATTAAAACACAAAAACACAGGCAGTAAGCATTTTCCAACCAGGGGGAAGGGAAGTGAACCAGTTCAACTCAATCTGGTGCCGGTTCATTGTGGCTGAACACAAAAGGCCCAGGTGATGCTCTGTAATGCAGCACTGACTGTAAGCAAAAGCCAGCAGATTGCATTAGGGCCCCGCCTGATGCTGTGGTGGCCCATCACAGAGCAAGGATTAGCCCTCCTTTATCAGCTTTTATCAGCTAACTGCATGGCTGGGGCTTTTTTTTCTAACTCCCTCTATTTCTGTGTTGTCATCTTTTTGCAATGGAAGCAAACGCTGCAGGGTTTCTGTGTGAAAGCTTTCAGCTTAGAGGCTGATGAGAGATGTGGTAAGAGTGTGCATTTCAGCATCAGAACAAAAGAAAAACAGCCTTGAAGAGGGGGTAAACATTTCTCATACTGAATAATGCCTCGCTCATAAAACTTCACCGACAAGAGTGGACCAGGAGGACAACAAAATGCACTGTAAGCTCAAAATTACCCAGCAGGGACACACTGATTGAGGCAGTATATATGTTTCTGAGTTCAGAGCCTTGATAAAACCTCTAAAATTGCATATAAAGTCTAACAGAAAAAGCCTAAGATTTCAGACATGGGAGATTTGGGGATGTTTAGGGACACAATAAATCTCTGCAGTCTCTTTGCACCCTTTTATGCAAATGATGGAGGCAGAACCAGAAGAGGAGGTGTGGGAGGAAGGGGAGAGGGGGGAGCCCTTATCTCTCACTGAGGAAATAATAAAGAGACAACCAGCAGACAGCCAAAATCAAAGAACTGCCTCTTCATACAAAATGAGGACAATGGCAGAGGAAGAGGCGTCACCACCGGCTCAGTTCAGCCAAACGCTGGCTGCTGCTGCTGCTGCTGCTGCTGCTGCTGTGAGCTTTTTCAGACCGGTGCACAGGAAGGTTGCAGGGAACAGAGGGGACAGACAAGGATTTTAAGAGGAACATTACGACCACACTGTCTGCAACTCAGCCCGGCTGCAGGTCCAGGAGGAACAAATCGATGTCACTAAGCAAGGTAAAGATGAGCATGTGTGCGTCCTTGAGGCTGGAATTGATTAAGATGATGTATGAGAATAATGATTGAAGTTTTTGACGTGTGTGAAAGAGATTGTGTCAACATAGATAGTTGAATGACGGAGCTGAAAACCAAAACTGCTGTGTCAGGAGTCTTCAAGGTGTTAACATTATGTCACCACCTAGGTAAAGAATTCTGAGGTACGTCACAAAAAACAGTTTCATTTAGGAATGAAAATAACGATGAGACTAATTTGATTAGAAATAATCTGATTTGTCAGATTTTCTTTCTTTTTAATTAAGTCAGTGGGTAGTAACTTGTTAATTGTATATAAAGACTAAAAATAAATGATAAATGTTAGCTTCCAGATCCCAAAGTGATGTCTTCAGATTGGTTGACTTACCAGAAAACCAAAATGATTCTGTGTATAATAAAGATCAGCAAATATTGTTAATTTCCTTTATAAATAGTTTAAACTATTTATTAATTCTGGAATTAATTTCTGTCTAGATTTCAGCACTAGTTTAATTTATTATAAGGATATTTGGGCCAATGTCACTAAATAGTAAAACATCAGAACCGATCATATAAACCTTTTATAATCAGTGTGACTTTAAATATGTCTCACTGTAAATGTGATGTTGGTGTAATGTTTGCATGTTTAATAAGGTTTAAATATAACTAGTCTGTGATCATATGCATTAGGGCTGCAACTAATGATTATATTATAATCTTGATTAACTGGTGATTAGACAATGGTCAATAAAATGTCAGGAAATACTGAAAAATGTCCTGCAAAACTTTCCAGGGCAAAAGTTGACTGATTCAAATAAGGCTACTTGTCCTGTCTGACCATCAATAAATTACCAAAACATATTAAAGTCATGTAATGATCATTTGAATATCTGCTTAAAAATAATCATTATTATCTAAATAATGATAGTTATCCAAATTGTCGTCAGCTAATTTTCTGTCCACTAACTGTTTTAGCTTTAATACACAGTACACTAACCCTGTAGCTCACATAAATTTGATATTTCAATGTAAGACAGGTTATATGTAGCAGTTAATCAATAAATGTGTTAGTCAGTGTTGAAAAGAGTGGGCTCACTTTACTAAATTTGATGAAAATACAGCTAAATGCAATAACCCTAACTTGTTATTTCTGAAAAAAGAAACAACTATTGAATCTTTTTTCATTTTTTCATGCCAAGTCTTTATTTATTGCACCAAATTATGGCAAGTTGAATCATTAAAAATATCAATAAGGAGTATGAATATCAATATCAATCAATATCGGCATCAACTCATAATGATACCCAACCCTAGTTATTATAAATGAAATATCTTTGGGTTCTGAATAGTTTTTCAGACAAACAAGTAGCTTTGTGAAATTGTGATGGGCTTTTTTTTTTCTTCTAAACATTTGCTTTATTCCACAAGTAATTCATTGAAAAAAAATAATCAATCATTCATTTATAATGAGAATAGCTCTTCTAACAATAGTGGATGAAAATTAGCTAATTACACGTTGGGCTTCCTCTCCAGTACACACATGTTAATGATATACAGCCTGGTCTCAAGACTGTGCTGTGGAAAAATAGGTCATCCGTAACAAACAGGGGCAGAGCCTGTTCATTCCAGCACTTCATGTCAATGTGTATCAAATTAGCATGAAAGTGCCCGAATTAACTGCACAGTCAATAAAAAATCCCTGCAGAATATAAATAAAAACGTCCAGGGCGATTATGGGAGCATGTAAGAGCTAAATCTGTAATTTGGTGCCATCTAGTGACTTTAAAGGAGCAGTTCAACCCAAAATCAAATATATATATATATTTTTTCCTCTGGCATGTAGAGGTATTTATTCATCTAGATTGTTTTGGCGTGAGCTGTCAAGTATTGGAGATATCAGCCTGTAGAGATGTCTGCCTGCTCTTTGAATATAATGGAACTAAATGGCTCGTGGTACTCAAAGCACAAAAAAAGTACATTTGAAAATCTCAACACCAATGTCTCCTTTCAGGAATCATGACCCACTTACTTAAGATAGTCCACAGCCTCTGTTATGAGCATGTGTTTCATGTGGGAATTATTTTATTTCTATGGTGCAAAGAAAATAACTCCTACATGAAAACCTCGATGGAAAAAATAGCACCATAGGTCAGAGGGAAAATATGTATTTTTTAATTTAGGGGTGAACGGTCCCTTTAAAACCCAGGGACCACTACTCCAAAGACATCCTACTGCCTTACTGACCTGAATAATGTGATTTATTTCACATAATGAGCAGCTATTAATCCAAAACAAATTAAGAAATAATACTAATGTTTGCCTGTTTTATCTAATGGGACTCATAATAAATCACAGCATGGGTGTGGCTGCAGCCTGACATGGCATTTTCCCCCGACAGATTAACCAAATTGGATGAGAAATTAGGGGGAAACAATCTGGATTGGAGATTAATTAATTTAAACCAGAATAAAACCCGTTCATCCAATTAAGAGCTGGAATATTTGGATCCACACCGCCTCCATAATCACCAACCAAAGCTAATTAAATATTCGTAATGGTCTAGACGCCATAATTGTACGTTTTTAATGTGCAAATATTGTATTTTATAACAGCAGTGAGTGATAGTAAAATCGTCGGTTTTGACGCTGAGGTTTGGTGCTGTCAGCTGTCAGTGGGACACTCCCTGGCCAGCTGCTAGCATGAGTAGCCGTTAGCTTCGGTTGGTTTTCTCAATAAAAAACCTCTAATTTTCACAAGACACGCACATAAATCTTCACAGACATGTGTGTTTATTTATTTTACATTTATATCCCACTGTCCGAATGACATATGAGTGCTGAGTCTTACCTGTTTGTGTGTTAAAATCCGGCTAACCGCTCAGCTTCGTCCCTGACAGGCTACATCCATCCATGGAGGTCTGACCGGACCGTTCCGTCCTGAGGTGTCCGAGCTGCTGCCTGACCCAGCCCGCCTCACAGAACCCGAACAGGCCGGTGATATCTGGTCTTTAACACTGTATGAGGCTATCATTAAAATGTATTTTAATAAAAGTATATTACTGCATTCACTGGTAAGTAGATGACAGCTGACAAGGCTGAATCACAGACATTATGTGTAAATAATATAGCATTTTGTTAGAGAAGAATTTAGCACATAAATTCCTCTTTAAAAAAAATCTTTTCCTGAGAAATGCTTGTCTTTCCCCAAGCACCT
>JAJHUR010101869.1:0-15385 GCA_027495735.1 Lutjanus campechanus | reverse complement strand
CAGGCTCTATACACTCTCAACTGAGCTCACATTCCTTAATTCTGCTCAGTGGAAAGCTTTATTTTCAGGGGCATTTTGTTTGCCGCAACAGGGTTTTTTGCCCAAAACTGTGAAATACATTGGCAAAAAAATCATTTCACTGTGTGATTCTACTGGTGTGCGTACAATTAGGATTTCAAAAAGGGTTTAAAACCATAGAAAAAAAACACCACAATAGTATGTATACAAAACTTAAAATATTAAACACAAAAATAGCCAGATCTCAAGAAAGCAAGACAATTCAATTAAAAATTTAAGCAGAAACTTTCAGCTTCAATTTTCATTTAATTTTTGACGAGCATTGATTGTATAAGTGCATTGATTGTCTTTTTGTATCTAAAAGCAGAATTCATGGCTTTGTGGTCTTGGTTTTGTTTTTCTTATCTGCTTCAGGGCCACACAGCCACACAGTACTAATTAGAAGTTGGTTAATTGCAGAAATAAATTCACAATGTAGAGGTGTTGCTTTCAAGCAGGAGTCTCTCTGCCGCTCATTAATTTATGTGAGTTTCTTTTCTGCTCAACAAAGTGTTTCAATAAGAGACATGTAAGAAATTAACAGATTTACAAAACCTTTTAAAATAACTGATTTATCAAAGTGGTGGCATGTATGTGTTAATTATATTTTAATGTCCTGCTGAAGTAAATCAGCTGCTTCCCATGTTAATTTTTGTTTAGAATTTATGTTCTGTGTTGTTGGACATTGTTCGTTAACCATTTTTAGAAACTGAGTTGCAGAGAGACATCCTGCCAGCATAGTCTTAATATAAAGACAAAGTTTGAAACATAGCTGTGATAGCTTGTATTAAACTGCTATACCATAGTCATCAAAGTTTACTCAATGAACAAATGAAAATTGACACAAGTGGTAAAGCTGTGTTGTTGCTTTTTTCATTCTTCCTGTAGGAAGACACAGATCCGCAGATCCACGAGAGTCTGAGTATTGAAAACACTCTTTGGGCCAGCACAGTCGTTGCATCCGGTAAGTAAATGAAAACTTTTATTTCAAGTCTGTTTTTGTCTTGTGTTTTGTTGAGTCTCCGAATGAATGAATGAATCATGTTTCTTAGGAAGTCATTTTAAAGGACCAGTGTGTAGGATTTAGTGGCATCTAGCAGTGAGCTTGTAGATTGCAAACATTTCGCATCACCCTCTTCTTCCAGTATGGTGGCCACGAAACGTAAGAAAAACGCGAATGACCCTATTTAGAGCCAGTGTTTGGTTTATCTGTTTGGTTTCTGGGATACTGTAGCAACATGGTGGCCTGTAAACAGTTAATTCTGAGTTAACGAAAACGCAACGATTCTTACTTTCAGATGATTATACACCAACGAAAACATATTATATGCCGTTTCTGCCATATTCTGCCTTTTAATCCCTGTAAAGAGGCATTAAAACCAGAACATCCAGGTTTCAGAAGAACACATATCCTGAAGCTGTGTGCCTCCTGAACACTTCAAACATGCTCTGCAGGCAGCTCAGCAGGTTTACTTTAATAACTTTAATTGTGCAACACAGCAGATGTTTTTAAGGCACTTTGTTTTGTGGTTCTTCTTATGTTGCTGCTACTTCCTCTAAATTTGCTAGTGTTTAATTTATGGCATTCCTATGTGTTGGATTTCATTTTAACCATTGTTTTATGCTTTTATGATTTTTGTCCACTAAAAAGAAAAGAGTGGTGGTACTGGGAGTGTATTTAACCTCAATGACTGGATTAGAAGAGACAAACTTTTAAATTTCTAAATACAAGACACAAGATATTTCGATGAAGTTCACTTTTGACTGATTGTAGTTGATGGAAATACACTAATTCACATTTTATTGTTCTGAGATTTTAAAAATATGCTTAAAACTTTTGTAATATTTTAACAGACACTAAACCAATCCCTGCTCATCGTTGTTACTTTATGACTTGAGTGATTCTGCCTGTTCTTGTACTCAAGCTGTGCTGCACAAAGTATTCATAGCAGTAAAACCTCACAGGCGTTAGATTTGATACTGCTATGTGCTTGTTTGAAGAACTCAGAGAATAACCACAGCTGAGGTAATCCTCCCTCGCTCCAACTAAGCGATTCCCCACAGAAACGGTTGTGTCAGTTGAGAGCGTTTGTGACGCTCCCAGCGATGGCCACACCATTGATTTGCGGTGTTGCTCTCCCTTCTGGCCTGACCTTGACCATAAGAACAAACACACACACACACTCTTGCACAAAAAGCCTGACTTAGACCCCTTACATCATCTGTGCTTGGGAATGTCATTGTTCCCCCCTCAAGCCTCCCCTTGACAGACACTCCATCGGCTCGACAGTGGCATTCTGGGCACTTGAACTGGCCCGGATCACCATGTATTCACTCTCTTAAAGGCCCCAGTCCAGCTGTGACAAGAGAATTAGTTGTTCGCATATTCAAATTGAAGCCCCTGTGCATGCTGAGCCACACATAATTTGTCACATGGCTCAATATTTTTGAAGTCAGAAGTCAGCCAGAGCAATTCATCACCTTTCTCCTGCGGTCCTCTAACCATTGGTCTCTTTTCTCTGCCTGCACTTCTCTTTCCTCGCTTTGTTTTCTGCCCATTTTTAACTTTCTTGCCATTTTTTATAGTTTTGGGATTTCAGGGGCTGTATTTAGGTTTATTATTGCCTGTGCTCCACCATTAAGCTCATTTAATATTAATGACTCATTAATCCTTTGTAATAAGGCCACCGTAATGAATTGGCAAATAAAGATGGCAGCGTATTGATCAGGTTTTATGAGCTTCCATAGGGTGGCTGAAGGCCCTGAGAGTCTAAGCGTATTAAACTCCTGTCTGTTGGCTTGAGTGGCAATGAGACAAAACTGCCTCAGCTCAGCCTTATTGTGTTTCCTCTCATGCCGTTCATCTTGCTTGACCAAGATGAGTGTGTGCATGTATGTTTGTGTGTCTGTGTGTGTGTGTGTGTGTGTGTGTGTGTGTGTGTGTGTCAGATGGTGGGGGTGGGGTGCAGTTAATGAGCAGCATTACTTTCCTTGTCCCTCTCCTTGGCAGGCACGGTGATAGGGGTGGTGATCTACACAGGCAAAGAGACCAGAAGTGTACTGAACACGTCCTATGCCAAGAACAAGGTGAATACATTTTTAGTTTTTCTGTTTGTGCAGGAAAGTTCTGTGATTCGTTTCTGAGTTTTTGGTCGCAGATACTTTAAATGTAAGGGTATTGTTTTCTTTTCTCTTCTTTTTTTTTAAATTACCAATTATATGATTCAGAGTTTGTCATAGTAATACTACTTGGTTTATCATGGAAGAGAAGAAATAACCCAAAAAACAAAGAAACATAGCGTAACAATCACAGGAGACAAGTGCTTCAGTCTAACTTCATTAACTAAATCCTGTATGGTCACAAAATTTCTTCATATATCTGTAAAAAAAAAAAAAAAGTTTGGTGTAAAAATGACTGAAAAAGCACTCAGCAATTTACTAAAGGCCAAGATAACACTTTTAAATGTCTGTTTTCTCAGAAAACCCAAAAATATTCTGTTTACTATCACATAAAATTAGAAAAACACAGCAAATTGTCACTGTTTAGAAGCTTGAACAAGGTAATGTTTGGGATTTATTCTGAAACAGAAAAGACAAGGAATTCCCCAAACATTTGCTGATTATTTTTCTGTGAACTAATTCTTGCAGCACCAGGCAAAACGTTAAGTAAATCAGTCGATCAAAAGAAAATTAATTGCTAACTGTTTTGATAATTGATTAATTGTTTCAATCATTTCTAAGCAAAAATGTCAAATATTTGCTGGTTTCAGCTTCTTGAACGCAAGTATTTTCTGCTTCTCTTTGTTATTTATTACAGTGAGTGAAGAGTCTTTGGGTTTTGGACTGTTTGTTAGACAAAAGAAGCAATTTGAAGATGCCACTTTGGGGAATTGTGATGAACATTTTACACAATTTTTTGACATTGTATAGACTGAACGAGTAATTGATTAATTGCAAAAATTAGTGGAAGATTAATCCGTAATTAAAATAATCATAATTTGCCGCCTTAGTTATAGCTCTGATTTAAATTACATCACTGACTGCACTAAAATGTTCTTCTGAGATAATTTTTTCTTCCTTCACTCATGCTGGGGGGGGTAATTAAAAATCTTAGGATGTAAAATGAGGATATCCTGGTTTTACGTCCTGCTAAATATTTTTTTCATGCATTTCCTAAAACATTAAAAAAATCAAAAATATCAAAGGCCTTTCAGGTGATGCCCGACTAAACGTAAATGCTTTGTAAAAGCTGGAAAGAATGAAACCACCTCCCTCAAAGTAACGTCTGTTCCAAGTTCCCCTCGTGCCATCTTTTTTCTCCTGCCTCTAATCACTAATCAATCACTGTGTCGAGGTGGTTTTTTAACCTTGACTTTCTAGATAAAGTTGGACCTGTCAATGCTAAAGGTCGGCGCCACTTGCTAATTAACCAAAAGGGAAATTAACTAACTGAGGATTTAAATGACATTTTCAGCTGAAAGTTAATCCCGCAGAATCCCCATTGAGCGTTTTGTCCCCAGATTGAGGAGATTAATGAAAATTTGATTCTAAATATAAGATTTTACCTGGAAGATGGTTGCGCTAGATAGACACGGGTCAACTGATAGAGGCGGGCATCGACGGGATCTCACAGGCAGTGTTTTGGCTGCGGTGCATCCACCGTGCAGTGACTTTTACACACAAAGTTGTCACCCTACAACTGTCTGCACCACTACAGCTCTCTGTGGCACAACATAGCCCCCTCCTGCCGCAGCACAGTTTTGACACCAGTGTCTTTTATTAAGAACGCTGATGTGGCCGGTCGAACGGCGGGGGCCACTGTTTTGTGTAAGCCCGACAGTTGAGAGGAATTCAATATTTCAAGGAGATGATGTCAGAAGTGCCAATATGGAGACTGGAGATTGGGGGAGAAAGTCGATACAGTGTGGCTGAAGTCGCAAGAACGTTTTGGCCTCATATAATCTGTTGTGACACCGGCCAGGACAATGCCTGCACTTGATCAATCTGACAGGGCGTCAGACATAGATTCACTCTTTGTCTCAGTATTGTTAGACAGACCTCTGTCTGAGCAAAGAGACAGAACAATGTCATTTGACAAGAGGCTGCTCTTCGATAAAGATTTGTGTGAAGTACATATCCAAGTCCCAATACTCTGCTCTTTTCACACGTCTCTCAAACTCTGTTACTTGGAGAAAAAAAAAAAAAAGGAAACTTAAAGTTGTTTACCGAGATCTCAAGAATCAATTTCAGTTTATTTTCTTGACTTCCTTGATTCGCCACTGAACAATCCGCTACTTTACTGACTGAAGTCCTGATATTCTTTGGTTTTTAACTCCATGAATATTCATGTCCCGGGGCTGCAATTCTTCATCAGATTTCACACACATGCTAAAATACAAGCCACACAGGCAGATCGAATCATTCCTTTCACTTTTAATGGCTTGGAGATGAATGGAGTAAAATATGCACTTTTTTATTCATTGATAGCATCTTTAGGTTGAGGTAATTGAGTCCTTTTTCCCCCCTTGACTGAATGAATAATGACTTCATCTGATCCCCGGCAAGCCTTGGAAAATTTAGACCAGCCATTGTTCAAGCAGAAGGGGATCCTTTGCTTTTCAGGCATGCACTGTGCTCTCTGTCTTAATTTTTCTTCATTTTAATCCACCCAAACCCCCTATTTTTCTCAATAGCTCAACCATGAACCATGTAGTGAGGCAGCGGGGTGGGGAGATACCCACCCGCTCGCTTCCCCTTCTCCGCACTCTGCTACTGGGAGTTTAACAGCAACTGATAAATCAGTCACACTGGTCTCCCAGCTCTCCCAGTCCTCAGGGGAATGAGCTTGGTGGGGGTTTGGGCAGTAGAGGAATTTTGCTGCTTTTTATATGTGCATGCCCCCTCCCCTCCTTTTCAGAGCAGTTCCTTTTATTTGAGGGAGGAGAGATGTTATGTTCTGCTGTTTTTGTAAGCGTGGTGCGTCAGAAGAAAGCCCTCTGTGTACAGGGCTTTGCTGTGAGCGCTGCCAGAAAGGGGAAGGGCACTTCTTTATTTGACATCTTTTTCCCACATGCTCCATTGGCTGGGAGATACACTCGAAAAATAAAAGACAACTCTGACCCCTTTTTTTGTCTTTTTTTTTTTCCAGAGAGCCATCTCAATATGGGAACTTTATTTATTTTTGAGGCCTTTTGACCTTCTGCTGCATTCAAGGACAATACTTCGGCACGGCAATAATGCAGCTCGTAGTTTACCACAAAATAGGGCCACCAATAAACTTATTTATGTCGTACACACGGTTTGCATGATAAAAGCCTGCAGCCAAGAATGTCTTTCATTGGATTTGTTTTTTCTCCCTGTGTAGCATATTGTCAAGCTTTGGGAGCAGATGGGAAAGTTACAAAGAGTCTTCTCTTGCATACATTGTTAGAGAAGGAATGAAATGTTTACTCTAAATCTCCAGTCTGGATTTAATATGGAAAGTTTACGTATTGTGTGATTCCCACTGAAAGACCTAACGTAACTGTCCTAAAGCTATGGAGTCCAGAATGGATCAAACCAAATACACTCAAATAATTTTTTACCAAGATAATCCTTATAATCAGCATCTCCTAAACTCAGGGTCACAAAATGAGTCATGGACACAGTTTTATTTTTATATGCACAAACTGGGCTCAATAAGTCAAACAGCCACTTCACTAATGGTTAAAACTATAAACCAGCACAAAAATGACAATTAAGCTAACAACTTAAACCAGTATGTTCTGCACAAGACATGATGCAAACGCTAGCAAAAAGTGACATCTGCATTTTGGAGCATGAAAGAGCAAACTTAGCAGATTACTCAGTTCAGACATGATGGGAGAAGTGGGCCATCACTACAGTGTTTTAGTACAAAGCCTCCCTTTGATGGGCGCCTGTTTGCCCTGTTAAAGTGACTTCATTAGCCTGCTATTACAAACCCAACACTTCCTTTTTCTGTTTCAAATTAAAATCCATCAAGTGTATCTGTGGTTAGAAACTTAACTTTACACTCAGGAGATTTGATTACAGACCCTTATTAGGCCGACGTCATGATTATGTCACAGTGTTAGCTGGAGTCAAGTCGAGCGATATAGCTATCGCTGGATGCTGAAGAGAGCCTGCTTTCGCCATGTCATGGAAGAGTCTCCACATATGATTAGAGATCACCCAGCCTTTAATGAATCCTACTTGATCGAGATGAAGTTTCTCCCTGACCAAATTGCCTTGTTAACTCTGTAAAACACACATCAAATAAACTCCATAGAAAGAAAAACTCGTGAAAACCATCCTAAGCAGTCTTTCCACTGTTCCAACAATCACCAACTGAGGTTAAAAATAAAATAAATTCTTAATTCACCACATCAGAGGTTTAGAGCTGGAGCAGCACCTGTCACTCTGCAGACCATTAAATTCGCAAAATAAAATGACAAAAATCACCCAAAAACACCACTCGGCGATGGACTCAGCCAGTCGTCAGTACATTTGTCCAATGACCCAACCCTATGGCAATTGTGGAAAGCTCAGCCATCCACTGAGTGAGCGTGTACGGGCGACCAGTCTGGTCACTTTTGGTTAATGTGAAATTTTTCAAGCCACACTCCTGATACTGGAGAGTGGTTGACCGAACATATTAAGGAAATTGTTTTTTCAACAATTTTTAAGAAACAAGCCAACTAAGCCAACTATTTCATATACATTTTAAATTCATAATTTGTTTTGTTGTTTCTAAGTTTATGAATGTAGATGTTATGGCAACTCCCGGGGAGATACCAAATTTCTCTTTTGGATCTCAAGTTTAAAAAGTTTGGGATCCCCTGTTATAAATAATTCCAGGCTTTAACTTGAGATGAAATGAGTAGCACTTTAATGTTGATATCTGCAGTTTTGACCTCTGACCTCTTGTCCCCATAGGTTGGCCTACTGGACCTAGAACTGAACCGCCTCACCAAGGCCCTGTTCCTGGCCCAGGTGGTTCTGTCTGTTGTCATGGTAGCGCTGCAGGGGTTTGTGGGTCCTTGGTTCCGCAACCTTTTCCGATTTGTCGTGCTTTTCTCCTACATTATCCCCATCAGGTACTTCCCCTTTATTCTTTTTAAATGCTGTTATTGTTGTTATTGTGATGTTTTTTTTCCAGCTGAACATTTGGTCTCAGTATGGGAAGAATTAATGCTAAAATTAAATTTAAAAATCTTTGAAACTCAAGCACCCCATCTGCTTCTTTTTTTATTAATCTCTTGACACTGTACAGAGACAGTTTTTAGAACATACCGGATCTTTTTGTTTTCAGTTTCTGTTTCATTTTTGTTGCTGTTTTTTTCTGTGATAGATTACAGCTCTGTTTTTTCCCCATGTGTAGTTTGCGTGTAAACCTGGACATGGGGAAATCGGCCTACGGTTGGATGATCATGAAAGATGAAAACATCCCTGGCACTGTCGTGAGAACCAGCACCATCCCAGAAGAGCTGGGCCGGCTAGTGTATCTGCTCACAGACAAGACTGGTAGGGGTCCAAACATTTCGAAGAAAAATCTCATTTACACTAGATTTTTGGTATTTAAGTTAAAGCAGCTAAACATTTATAATTATTGATATAAAGACAATCACTTTGTGAATAGAGGCTTTGCACATTCTACAGAACGATGATGGAATGATGGTTAGCATCATCACACTATGAAAGATCCATCTTTAAATGCACGGGGTGACCATGTCATAGATTTATAAGTTCTGTGGAATTCACTTACTTAGAACAGTTGGAGCACAGTAATGCTCAAAAAAGCTACAACCTCGTAAAAAGTAGAACCTAATGTTCTACTGAAGTAGTATATTAAAAACAGAAGCACATGATAATAAACAAAATAATGTAATAAACCCAATGAAACGCAAAATAAATCCCCAAACCCTCAGAGTCAGCTGCTCATCATTGCAAAATACAAAGACCTACATTATTTCATATTGAAATTAGGACACTTAATTACAATTTAAAGGGACACTTGACCCCAAAATAAAAGAAAATTTGATTCCCTGGCCTATAGTGCTATTTATCCATTTTTTTATGTTGTGAGTTGCAGAGTTTTGGAGCTATCAGCCATAGAGATGTCTGCCTTGTCTCAAATATAATGGGACTAAATAACACAAGTCCTGCACCAAAAAATATTTTTTGGAAAGAGACACAGGTTTAGAATTTTCAAATGCGTTTTTTCGGTGCTTGGGGCAACACAGGACTTGTGCCATTTAGTCCAATTATATTTGAGAGAAGGCAGAAATCTCTCTGCGTCTCCAAAACACTGTAACACACACCACAACAGTACTGAGGGGTAAATAGCACCACAGGCCAGAGGAAAAATATATATATATTTGATTTAAGGGTGAACTGGCCCTTTAATGTTGATCTTAAAATCTAATCTGATGTAGGGCTGTAAATAATTTGACTTAAAGAAAAGAGCTGAGGACAAACTTCTCAACAGTTCTTCTAAACTCCTCCAAACTCTTTTAAATTTCCAGCCATTATTTAGGCCTCTTTCACTTTCTGCCCATTCATAATCATTGCGTGATGCTCTACTAACAAATAGCTGCTCTTTACTAATGCAGGACAGCGTGTCAGAGTGATAAACTCCTGCGGTGGTCCTAACATGCTTCTTTGTCTTACCCTGCTGATCTAGGTAAGAATAGATTAGCTGTAGAGCCTATTTATCCAGGTTGATAGTTAAAGCACATGGAAAGAAGAACAAACAATCAATCCAATAGAATTGGTTAACCCCGTGGCCCTAATGTTTTTGGAAGTTAGATGCCCTCTAATCAGCTTTATGCTCTATCAGCACTCATTCTGGCAACCGACATCCATTAAACAAGGCCATTGCCCTCGTTTTTTGTTTTTTTTTCCTTTTAGTGTCTGAACATTCACTCAGTGTTTTTGTATGCAATGTTGTGTCTTGTCTGTTGGTTAGAGAGGACATGCAGTCCATATTGGTAATGAGATTAGGTCAATGAGAAGGCAGTCACACCACTCTGCAGGTCCCATGACGCATTGTAGGCAGTCCGCTGAGGACAAGTGTTGTGCTCTGTGTCTGAGTGTGTTTGTAAATATCTGTACGTTTTCAGATATGTTGAATATGTTTTATTTTTACTTTGAAGTGGCGGCAGCGTGATTAAGAGACCTCTGATGTATGTTTGCCTCTGACAGTATTTTTTTTTTTTAAAAGATAGAAATACTTCTCATTTCAGTTGTTTTCAGAGCTTTGTGTTTAAAGGACAGAAGATGCCAAGTTATTGTTTTCGTCAATCAGAATGATATAGTGGTCGACATTAGCTTATTACAGATATACTGTGTATGTCTGATGATAACTAAGAAGAAATTGCAGTACAGAAATGCCAAACTAGGTTTGAGTTAATTTGGAAAAGTTGTCACTGTTAGAAAGTTTGTTTGCCCACTTGAGAACATCAATAAGTTGATTTTCCAACTGTAAAATGTCCCAGACATATGATGGTATATTTGGGCCATTGTGGGATAAAAATAAAAAATACAGGAGGGAGGGAGGTAATATTCAGAGAAAAAACTCTACGAGAAAAACACTCAGCATTTCTCTGAGATTAAAGTGGTAAATTCACAACGGATATTCACAAGTTTATGAGAGAAAAACTTGTATATTCTATATTATAAAATCATAGATTTGCGAGAGAATATTCAAGTTTTCTTCCTCGTAAATTTACCACGTTACTCTTGTAAATTCTGAGCTTTTTCTCAGAGTATTACACCCCTCTCCCAGCTCCATAAAACTTCTACCAGAATGATTTGTTACTTTATGTTTATGTTAGGATTAGCGTTTTGGAATGATTGAAGACTGACCTCAAAAATCCAGCATCCATCAGCCTTTAATTTGGATGCATCTTAAAAATTAGTTCTTACAGTAACACAGATACAAGCAATAATAATGTGGAAAAACAGTAATCGAGGAGTATTGCATCAGTAATGACATTTCTTTATGATTTGTCTAAACTGGTCTTCTGAACTGCAGGTACTCTGACACAGAATGAAATGGTCTTCAAGCGGCTCCATCTGGGAACAGTCTCCTATGGCACCGACACCATGGATGAGATACAGAGCCATATAATCCAGTCATATGCACAGGTAAGATTTGTTACCATCCAATAAGGCTGCAACCTTTCATTATCAATAAATCGGCCCATTATTTCCTGGATTAGTCGTTCATAAAATGTCAAAAAGTTGTGAAAAAAGTCCATCACAGTTTTGCAGATTCCAAGGCAGTTTGTTTTGTTCTGACCAGTGGTACAAAACCCAAAATGTTGTCAGGTTACAGTGATGTAAAGCAGAGAAAAGCAGTAAATCTGAGAAGCTAGAACCAGAGAATTATTGCCAGTTTTTTTCCTTAAAGAACTGGTTACCAAACCATCTACTGATTTTAATATATATGTCCTGTTGCCAGTTTATTAGGTACAGTTAGCTAAAACTGTTGCAATCTAATGCAACAGTCCTGCAATAAATCCTCCTTTTTGAAGCCGTTTTAGATGCATTATGCTTCAACTTCATGATCATTTCAGAGGCTGTAGTGTTTGTGCTGCTGTTGAGCTGTATCACATCATATTGAGAGGGGTTTCTAATATATTGTTCACCCCATTTTTATCAATTACGCCCATCTGCCGGGTTACAATGACAGCCAGGTTAGTCAACCTTACAGAAAAAGTATTTTTACATAAAATCTTAAAATAAGACACATGATTCAGTCCTGAAATCCAGTTAACTGGATTCCTGGATGTTGACATTGTCATGTCACAGTCATGACATGACATGAGCTTTTTTTGGATTTTTCAGTTAAGAGTCTGATTTTACACACAATCACTATCCTGAAAATGATGGCATTTCAGTGCAAAGTTGGTAGTGGTTTAACCTTCTCTTCTTTATGCTCTTTAGCAATGCAAAGCCATTAATTATCATTAAAGCTAGAATCAGTAGGATTTGTCTGACCTGTTCATAAATGCAACAGTTTATTGTTGTATCTTATTTCCAGGACGTCAAATACAGACGTGTTGGGTTGGTAAAGCATCCTGAGCACAGCAAAATAATGAGAAAAATAAGAAAATACAAGCAGAGGCCATGGTTTCTGCAGATACAGCCACCATCATATGCTTCTAGCCAGTCATAAGGATGTTTGATGTTGCATATTAAACCTTTAAATGATATCAAATCTAGATGTTCCAGTATGTAACACTGGACAGATGCAACCAAAGCAAAGCAAACTCTGTCACTTACAATATTAGAATGCGTTTCTAATAGGGGAGTGGATACGCTGAAACTCAAATATGTACCATATTGCACTCCATGTTCTTCCTGCTTATTCCCGCCTCTCCCCGTAGATCAGTTTAATCAATTTTTGTATTTACCTAAGGATAAGTTTTCCAGGAAAGAAGCCCATATTGTTCATTCATCATGGAGTGTCCCTGAGCGACTCCTCATACTGTAAGCAAGTGTTTTCCTCACTGGGTGGCTCAGATCTGGCTGCAGTCTTGACAGAATGATATTGTTTGTTCTCAGCCAGCTCCAAACAGCTGGTCGACACTGAAACCATCTGCCCCACACCCTTATGTGTAATCTCAGCTAATGAAAAATGACTGAGTCTTTTTAGAGCTGCGCAGCCGAAGCAGGGCAGAGCAGCAATGCCTCCGTCCAGCTGATTTTTACTATGTTGCTGCCTCTGTACTGTCACAGTGACATGATGACAAGATTATTTAATGGAATTATCATTCCATGCAGATTAAGGCAGAAAGAGACAGTTGACATTTTAATCATTTTCCCAACACATCGATTTACTTGTAAAATTTGAAAAAAATGAGAGAGATTTTCATCATAATGTCCCAGATTGTTAGTTTTTGTTTAATTAATAGTCTAAAATATAAAGATGTTTCATTTGTGATCATATGTGACAAAGAAAAGCAGCAACTCGTCACATTTGAGATGCTGGAATGAGCAAATATTTGGCAGTTTTACTTTTAAAATGATAAATGATAGAGATTAATTTTCTGTCAGTCATAGAATAATTTTTTCAGGTCTAATACAGATGAGGGCATCTTTAATCATCTATCCCCTTCCTAGGATACATTAAAATAAAAATTAACTGCAATTTTTGTGATAATGACAACAATTAATCAATCAAATCGATTGATTGTCAACTATTTAATTAATCTCCAGACAAAACAAGATATTCGAGGACGTTATTTTGTGCTTTGGGAAATGGTGAGCAACATTTTTCTCCATTTTCTGACATTTTATGGACCAAACAACTAATCAATTGAATGAGAAAATACAATGAAAACAATCATTAGTTGCAGCCCTAAATGGTACAACCTCATATATATGTGATTTTTTTTATGTATGTACTAATTATACATAATATTGCATATGCATTAGAAGTATTTAAAAAATGGAGCTAACAAGTTCTGTTTCATAATAAAACATTATTACCTCCTCATGACATAACTTCCCTTCTGGCTTTCTGTACACTCTTGCACAGATCTGTTGTCTAATAACTCTGATTCAGGAACATCTTCCTCATGTAGCTCAGACGCTAAACTTGTCTGACAACATAACTTAATGATCTCTGCATTGATCGTTCAGTCACTCTCGATGAAGGTTGTCATCACGCGTCCTTACTGTACTCCCCACAGGCCCCCCTCCCACCTTCTCTGCCTGGCAGGATTGAAGGTTAATAATAAGCCAAAATCAAACGCTTCAGTAGAGCGCGTCGCCCCTGTCACACGCAGCTGGCACAGTGGGCTGTCTGCCTGCTCGCTAGTCACCACCCTGTTAAACTGATGGTTGGTGTCAAAACAGCGGAACACATAAAAGACCCTCAGACCAGATATGACACGATAAAGATGGTGATACACCACTTCCCCTCGCTGTGTCATTTAGCTTGAAAAGGGGTGTCAGAGTAAAATGGCTGCAAGTGTGGGATTAGATCTCAGTGTCAAAGTCTGCAGCGATCCTTTAGTGAGGAAATAACTGCAACCTTGTAACATTAAAAATACACTTTCTAGGTCTGAAAAGATAATGTGAATATATTTCATATGCAGCCTTTCATCTCATCTGTATTTTAGTTGGTGATAATATAATTTTTTCACAGCAACATTGACATGAAATTGTAGCGTAAACAAAGGTGTTAGCAATGATAGTAATTAAGGTTTCATTGCATTTAGTGTAGCAGAGCCTTTCAAGTGAGCCAACTATAGTTATAGAACTAACTAACTACATTATCTGTGGAGCCAACATAAATAGATGTGACTGAAATGATGTCCATCATTTATCGACTCCACTGCTAACATTATTTAATGTGATGTCAGGTGACCTCCCAGCCCTCCAATGTTGTTGGTTGTTGGTTTGTTGTAGCTTCTCGAAAGTCCGCAAGAGTGTCAGCAGCCGCATCCACGAGGCTGTGAAGGCCATCGCCCTGTGTCAAACGTCACGCCCGTACTTTTGCTGCCATTAAATGTTAATATTGTAAGTTGAAATGCTTGTTTGTCTGACAACAACACTACAGCCGTGCTATACTTTTGAAATTTCTATTCCAGGCCATAACTTGTATTTTAGTTTGACCGTGTCACGTTAACACGTTAGACAGTTGACAGTTATAAACAGCTGATTAAGTTGCAGTGTAGGACTCGTTGTCAGTGCTCATTTTTGGATGTGCAGTTGTTACATACTGCTCCTTTAAACACTTGGTATTTAAAAAGTATTGAAATATCAATACTTTTGATAAACTTACATTGCAACCTTTGTCTAGCTGAGCAAATACATTCAGCTTATATATGTGTCATAAATAGATGTGACTGAAATGATGTCCATCATTTATCGACTCCACTGCTAACATTATTTAATGTGATGTCAGGTGACCTCCCAGCCCTCCAATGGTAGCACCAGTGGCTCCACTCCATCACGGAAGACCCAGACGTCGGGCCCGAAAGTCCGCAAGAGTGTCAGCAGCCGCATCCACGAGGCTGTGAAGGCCATCGCCCTGTGCCATAACGTCACGCCTGTCTACGAGACGCATGCCAGCGTAAATGGAGAGACGGAGTCTGCTGAAGCCGACCAGGACTTCAGTGACGACAACCGCACCTATCAGGCCTCCAGTCCTGACGAGGTAAGCGTGAGATACAGTGAACAGTGATGTTGGTTTAGACACAGAGAGGTCACAAATAATTGAAAGTGTGTTTGAGAGGTTGCTCCCAAAGATTAGACCATAGTTACACCTGCAACTCATAATTAGCAGGATGTCCAATGGGTTCAACAGGTTCAG
>JAJHUR010101868.1:0-17421 GCA_027495735.1 Lutjanus campechanus | reverse complement strand
CACACACACACACACACACACACACACACACACACACACTCACACAACTGTCCTCAGTACTCAGGAGATCGTCAGCGGCACAGACACAAGTCCAAGTTAATGACAGGCAGTTTCCTCCTGTAGCCAAATACTTACCACACACACACACACACACACACACACACACACACACACACACACACTCCAGAGGCACCGTTATGTGCTCTAATCAGAACGACAAATGATGTGTCACAAAGAGTGGGAGATGAGTTAGAAGAATCATTCACTCTCTCTGCCTCTCAGAAGAGAGTAATAAGGTGAAGAAATGTAGCTGCAGAAATGTGGAGTGGAAAGACATACGGAGGGAGAGGGAGCAGGGGATGGGAGAGTGTGGAGTGAGAGAAGAGTGTGTGTGTGTGTGTGTGTGTGTGTGTGTAGTAGTGTGTGTGTGTGTGTGTGTGTGTGTGGTGTCAAGGTGATGAATGTGGTAGCAGGAGCCATTGTGGTGGTGGAGGAGTAGGAGGCCACCAGATAACAGCAGAGCAAGGCCTAAGCTGTCTCGCACCATGAATAAAACACCATGAAAATCTCTCTCTCTCTCTCTCTTTCTCTCTCTCTCTCTCACACACACACACACACACACACACACACACACACACACACACACACACACACACACACACACACACACAGATTTCTAATTACCTTATTCAGATGACTTTATCTTTCTGTTTAATTGAGTTATTTAAATGAAAGTGTCACACTGTGAGATATGTGCTGAAGCTTATTTAAGATAACCAGCACATGTATGTGAACTGTATACAGTACAAACATGCACACACGCTGAGGAAATGTCCACTCTCCCTCACAACTTAAAACTAGTGCAAAGTTTGCTTGCTGGCCAAAGATAAGCACCACATTGTCTTGTTGTGAACAGCAATGTGGTTTCACCACTTTTCTGTCAAAATGGCGCTCTCTGGTGGACGCTGGCAGGAACTGAGAAAAAACTTCCTCCAGCTTTCTGCCCTGCTGCACTTATTTTCTCATTTTACAGTTTATTATCTATATATTAGATTAAAATAGTTATCATTATTACATCACATCAACAAAAGTTTAAAAAGTGAGTTAAACCTATCCATTACACTATTATGACATTATTCCATTATTATCCATTACGCTGTGGAGTAAACCAAAAGGAGGCACACCACCAATTTTACACATCAGATTAAGTTTGCAAGGACTATTCTACCTGTCCTGGCAGACTCAGGCTGTCTGAGAATAATAAAAAGGGCATCAACTTAAGATGGTGGGCACCAGTAGAGTGAAAATTATTATGCATTTAATAAGAAAAAGTTCCAGTTCCTGGTTTAGATTAAAAGAAGTGAAGGGCACCCTACAGGGCACTTTACCACATTTTGCCCACTAGAGGGGCACCACAGAGGGCATTTAGTCTTGTCACCACATTCCACTACAAGGGCACTTTAGAGGCCACCTTACCACATTTTGTCCACTAGACAACCAACAGTTGTGTAATGTCTTTTGTGGCTCCGGATGAGCTTTTCAACGTCTGAAAATTACGCTGTCAAAGTGATAGCCATCAGGGTTATCTTGACGTGGACTGGAGAACAGAGAGGCAGTGTTGCTAACACAGGGGATTAAATCTGAAAGACATGGGTGTTAACTGTCAGTGGGGTTTAACAAAAAAAGAGGCCACTGAGTTGCAACATGGTCGTGTAGGATTCAGTGTTTTTGGAGTTTGACACACACACAACCATCAACACTTTGGTTCTGTAATGTTACTGGGTCTTTTTTTACCGCAATGTAACAAAATGGCAAATAGGGAGATTTAATGTGTACTACAGTATATTCTAATAGAATGATGCATTTGACCAACTGGGGACCAAATGGGAGGATCCTCTGAAAGTGCTTGAAATTCTGTTTGCAGATGTTTGCCAGCAGTTATCAAGGAGAAATTTTGCTCTTAAAAGGTCCTCAAAGGAACATTCTCATATGACCTACAGTGGACCATATGGGCTCGTTTTATTTATGTCCCAGAAGTCCTCTTTGTAATGTTGCTATGTGACCATAAAATAGTCCAAATGGAAGGTGCCCCTGAAGTTATGTAAGGAAGGTTATTATACGACCAACGACCCATCAGCTAAAGTTCTGATTAAGTCCTCAACAAAATGTTCTCACATGACCACAAAATAAACCAAAAGGGAACATCCTTGACCAAACTTACAGGAGCACAAAGAAGACAAATCAAATGACAATTAAAAGCCAAACAAAATGAAAAAATATTGTCAGCAATGACAACACCAGCCAAGACAAACAAAAAAACAAAAAAAAAAAGGAGCTGAAACGATAAAAACCCTGAAACCATGAATGTGCATTTGACAGACTCTGACAAACAAACAGAACTTTTTCACAGCAACCATTTCAACATGAAACAGCAGAGTAAACACAGGTGTTACCAAAGATACTAATTAAGGTCCTGTTCCATTCAGGTCAAACAGAGTCAGTGTGCTGCTTTGCCTCACTGAAAAAAGGCTCTGCCACTCTAAATGAAACGGGACCTTCATAAGTATCACTGGTAACACCTGTGTTCACTATTTCATATCAGTATGGCTGCTGTGAAAAAGGTCTATTAATTAAGGATGCGTTAACTAAAATAACTAACATTTGTTGTTACATTGATATGTTCTTATTTATGGCCCCTCTTAATTGTTGAGTCTGTATTACTCCCAGTTCTGGATTATGGTGATATAATTTATAAACATGCAGCTGGATGCAATATACCACTCTGCTCTTTGATTCACCACTGACGACAGTACCCATCATTGGTACATATTTGGTATATATTTATCTACAAAACACTTGTAAACAAAATAGCAACTTACACTGCCTCACTATTACACCTCAAACCAGGAGCTTATCAAACCTTCTCTGAGGACTGGATCACTCGTGTCAACTTTAGATGTTGAGTCCCTGATAACTTTGGGAGATTTTAAAAATTTAATAAGAAATCTTAACATTTTTACATATAATCACTTTAACTAGAAATGATCTTAACCAGTTGTTGTTATTGAGCTCTTATCATCGGTCTTATTTTTATTATCTTTCTGTTTTTTCCTGTTTTTGTTTATATTGTATTTCTGCTTTTGTTGCCTAATGTAATCTCTGCATCACTGAAAATGAGAGTAACCCCAATGTATCTCCAAGAAGTAAATAAAGTTTAAATGAATGAATGAATGTTCTTTCATACAGGATTATCTTTCCTGTTCATCTTTGGATGTCTAATTCCACACCAGGAGCCCTAAGAAGCTGTAATGTTCAATTTACACCAGAAAACTCGCATGGATTAAACGTTTAGAGACAACTATGCCATGAAAAGTTTGGCCTCCTTGAGAAAAGGCCATATTGTAATCTATATGAAAAGGGTTTATCCTGGAGTCCAGAGATTTGTCAGGCAGATGCGCTTTTTTCTGGTCTGGAAAGTTAACTAGGGAAGTTTATGGATAAGAGCCCCATATGAGTGACCTTACATGGGTCCAATTATCAAGTGCTGAAATGCGCAGTGATACACCACATTACATTTTGAGCTATCTTACATGTAATTGTCAGCTCAAGCTGTCAACTGAATTACAAGAATACGTGCTCTGGGCAGCATGATTGTGCTCTGCAGATGTGACGAACTGTCCAGTATATTCTGAGATACAGTTTGGGGGAAGTAACTAATTACAAATACTCAAATTAGTGTAATTAAGTCGTTTTTTGGGTACTTTATCAGTAGATTTTCAAGTCTGTACTTTTACTCATACTTGCATTACACTATGTAATCTACTAAGTTACTTTTAAAATCACCATACTAAGTACAATTTAAATTAATATCCAAACCTCTCATCTGTCTTTTTGTAGCCATTAAGGTAATCTGATGGTAATTTCCGATGTCTTTTCGTGCCAGTCTTTGACTTTGACTTCTTTTATCATTCAGTTCCTTCTTTCTAGTAATCTCCACCTCCTTCTCCACATTCTCATTTTGTTCCTTCTCCATCTTTTCTTTCCCCTCTTTCTCCACCTTCTTTCTCGTCTTTTCTTTCCTCTCTTTTTTCAGTTTTTCTTTCACCTCCTTTTCCATCTTTCCTGTTTCCTTTTTCTGTCTTCTTTTCTCCTCTTTTTGCAACTTTTCTTTTTCTTCCTTCATCTTCTCCTCCTCCTCCTCTTTCATTTTCTCAGTTTCAGTTTATTTCTTTTTTATTTTACAACGCAAATGCTGATTCTGGACCAGTGTAAAACAAAAAGCTGTTAAAATCCAACACGTCATTATTGTGAAGTAGAGAGATGAGCTGAGGCAGCGAACCTGAAGCTGGTTGGCCTTAGAGATGAGTGTCGCCATCAGAGTGTGAAACATGCTGGTCCATTGCTCTTCACTCCTCTTCATCCGGTTTTCTGTGTGAACCAGCAGGCCCAGGGTCTCCACGTATGGGCTCTGGTTCTGACCCGCCATTTCTTGTTGGCCCTCTTGAGGAAGTCTAAGGAGGTCATCTTTTTGTTTCAGCTCCTCTTGGAGCCGCTTCACCTCCACCTGCCTGTTTTCCAGCAGGCCAGTCTGCTCCTTCAGGGCTTTATTTTCATTTTTGAGAGACTTAATCTCAGTGATGGCAAAGTACAGAGCATCCCTGAGTCCCTGCACGGCTGAGGGAGGGAGCTGCTCAGAGGGCTGCAGCTGCACTGCAGACAGTCTGTTGGGACTGTGAAAGGCAGCACCAAACAGCAGTGGTCCAAATGTCTGACAGACAGAAACAAACAGTCTTATTGACAATGGATTCACAGAGAAATGCAACCAGCACAACACAAGAAACACAACGCTTTCACACAGACAAATCCACAGGACAGCACTCGTAAGCTGAGAGAAACATGTGGGCACAGAAACAAGTTAAAATACATGTTCTATGAAAAACATTTAAAACCAGGGGTGGGCAATTATTTTAATGTGGGGCCACATGAGAAATTGATCTCTAAAATCTCTAATAATGGAATGGTCAGAAGTTTTCTATATGGGGCACTTCTACTGTTGGTCACCCTTTCTGAATGGTCATGTGATGAATTGTGGGACAATATTCTGTTGACAATGTCCAAAACTTGATGTTTTACACTAGACCGTGCATGCCGCATACAGGTTGCAACGATAGTAGTAGCAAAAGTAGATGAAAAACAACTTAAACTTAAATTACATGGAGCATTGAGTGACAAGAGTTACAATTTAATTTAAAAGATACAGGTCGTTATCATTACCAATAAATTTCACTTTTTGCCAATTTTAATCCAATGATTAGCCACACTGACAGCAGAAGTAATCTGTTTTGACAGAAAGAAAATATGGCACATTTTGACAACCATAAACCATATTACAATCCTAAAATCATCCATTGCTATTTACTTTTTTTTATCAAAAGATACCAGAAGAACTCTGTTTCTCAATATGGCGTACTGGATACACAGCGAATCAGGAAGCACAAACACTGTCAGACATAAAGATCAAAACCATAATAGCCCTTCACTTCAATGACTGTTCATTAGAGGTGCACAGAGGCCTCATAATCTCTACCTGTTTACAGTTTGAAGATCAGAAGAGGGCGTGGTTTATATCGGGTGTCACATTAAATCAGACAAATGTTGTATTTTCAATGTTGATGTGTGTTGATTTAATGTTGGCAAATAATTAAATATATATACTGTATACTTACGCATCCTCATACCATACTTTTCATCTGGCTCCCTCTCTTTTTATTTTTATGTTTAACTTAACTAAATTTTATGAACTGAATCTCATTACCTCCACCTTTCTCTGGGAACAGTGAGCAAGAAGAAACTAAAAAAGTGTAATAAATGAAAATATTCTGTTTTGAATTGGAAATAAACCTCTTTACAGTAAAGATATGGAAAAAAATCCTTCAGTGGAAGAGATAAATATTAAACTGCAACTGCGTTTAAGTTTCTTGATGTGTTAATTTTACTTCAGTTCACAGTTAATATGTTATAATGTATTATAATAGTAATATACTGTTAAAAATGTACTTACAGTAGATAAATGTAGAAAGTAGCACTCTTAATATTACTGTGTTACATTTTGAATTATTTTTTCCTGAATAATAATGAGCAACCTTAGGTAGAAGAAATATCTGTTTCCATCATATTATTCATGACTTGGGGGTTCAGCGTTCCTGGTGCAAAGTTTGACACTAGAAGACTGTTTTTATCTTTATCTCCAGTAGTGGGAAAGTTTCTCTGTGCTCATCTTAAATCTCAGCAGGCTTGGAGAATGATGGATTACATGTAATGGGATCTCTTAATCAGGATACAACAAAGATCACAGATACATTTAGTGAAAATGGGGATTATTAGCAGATTATTAGCATTTTAAAATAAAAAACGGTACACTACCATGTGTTCACACATTACAACACTTCAGGAGCCTCATAACACCAATCTGATCTCAAGAGAAACCAGCTAATCTTACAGTTGTCACTTCATTAATTGTGAAAAAACGGGTAGAAGTTTTACCATTATTTTGTCTTTAAATCAGGAAAGGGGGACAGCATCACAGTGCACGTTCTGCCCTCAGCTGTGAAAATACATCTAACTAAAACATTTAACGCTGACATTACAGACGAGATCAACTGCTAATGTTAGCTACACAGAAATCCAGTAAACTGCCTAACCTGTCAATACTAGCACTACTACAATAGCTGACAAACAATTAAAGAACGTACAACTAACATTAAACATTCTATTAGGCTGAAAGTTTCACAATAGTTGGTACTGAGGTAATCCAAAAGCAATGGAAAGTAATCTAGTGACATTACATCAATATTGTGATAGTTGGATTATGTTGCTGACTAAATGTTTTAACAGGTAATTGGTAATTGTATCAGAATACATTTTTAAAGTAACCCTCCCAACCCTGGATCTCAGTTTAAGATGAGCAAGTTTTAGATGACTTAGTGACCTCTTAACTGGTATGAGTGTGAAGGACAATCAAGCCCAGCATGTAATTTGCACAGGTGTGATGAGGAAACTTGAACCCTCTTTTTCAGGGAAGTAGGAGACATCTTGTGTCCAGCCGTTAAATGCACAGTATGTGATTTCTGTCTCACTAGGAATAGTCCTTGATGACACTGTGAAGAAGCATGGGATAGGGTGACCAGATGAGAATGGGTGGAATTTGGGACAGGGTATTTGGGGCGGCATGTCATGTCAGAAAGATTAAAATATGATAATTGACAGCAACATAATTTGTTATGAATATGAAGACCAGTTACAGATTCTGAGGATGATATGAAGTACAGTGTCCTGGCACAGGTGACAGGTGTATTACAATGATTTTAAATGTCTTTTCAGCAGCTAAGATCATCATTAAGCCGTAAGAACTCACAAACACATTTTTTACATTTTTCTGTTGTCACAAATTCCTCTCGCAGTGGTGGCAGCACTCTCTGTCATCTTGTTTAAAACATGTCAAATGACATCAGTAATCTATGATTTATGACAGCCAAGTCAGTACAATAGACAAGTGAAAACACATCAATGATATGTTGACATATTTTGCGAAAATTAACAATACATTTTCAATAACTATAATAGCAATTAGAGCCTACATAACTGATTTGATTGGAATATTTTTACAAATTCACATGCATTATCTGTTACTATAATGGTTAATTTTCTGGACAAAAAATGAAAGGGACAGCTGCTTGTAATGTGGGGCAGTCTGGGACATCTGTTCGCCCTAGCATGGGAGTAAAAGGAGTTGTTGTCTTCATTATCATCACCATTGTCACTGAAAATCTATAAGTAACTCAGGCAGAAATCATGTATAAACCAAAGGTGGTTCATTTGGTTTCCACTGATAAGTGAAATGTGCTATTACCTTGAATAAAATAATGTATTTCTCTTCGTTTGAACATGTTGGAAACCATGACAACAAAATATAATATAGGTCTAGTATTATTTTATTGCTAAAATGTGTAGCGGCTATTTTAAGTTTCTGGATTTTTTTTTTCAACTTGGGATAAAGACCAGATGTTTTTTTTACTACTTTTAACGAAGCAATTGAACTTTTTTGTGGAAAATCCATACCAGGCACAAATTCTTATTCCAAATCTTGTTTTAAATGTCTTAAAAACCATGGCTGTAGAGTATCTGTAACTGTGTCTGTCTTCCAGCATCTGCTGTTTAAAAAGCCAACCGCCGCCATTTTGAAAGGTGTCGGAGCTTCCGTCACCACGTGAGGAGGAAGCGGCTGAGGAGAGAAGACGGAGCAATCGAGCGGAGCGGCTGAAGCAAGCGAGCCGGGGCCATCACTCAACTCTACTCGTCTTGACTACCTGGGCTAACTTTAGCTACATGTGCTGAGGTCGAGGGGGAAACTGATCTCAACTGCAACAATGCCGACAGTTACTTTACCGCCGAAAGAGAATGCTCTCTTCAAGAGGATTCTGGTGAGTTGACGGTTAAAAAGATGCATAACGGTAGCTGTCGGTGATTCAGACAACTGACGGTTTAAATCATCGGCGGCACTCTGTGTCAGTGTAGCTCTCCGGCAGTTAGCGTTAGCTTCAGTTTGTTAGCAAAATGGCATCATTGAATGGGTTAATGCGCTGTCACTGTAACGCAAAGCCAAAATGGTTGTTCATGACTTTGTTGTGATTCTGACAGGCGTGTTCATGCCCATTAAAACGCAACACTATTAAAACACTCTGGTGGTGGTTTAAATATCCAAACTTGGCTAGTTAGTTGCGATAGGCCTCACCGCTTGTCAAAAACAACAACCAATAGCTTAACGCTAGCTAGTTTCCACGATGGCTAACTCGCTAGTTAATGTAACGGCCATGTATGCTGCGAAGTTAGCTTATCGAGCTACTTTTATATATTTTTTTGGCATTTGTGTGTTGATAGCTCAATGCATAGCATGTGTCTTTACCGGAATACGACTGCACGTTTCATTTGTGGGCCATGCTTACCTGCTAATAACTGAGCACAGCCCACTGGCTGGCCATTTGACGTTAGCTAATCGGCTAACGTTAGCCAACTAGCGGTAGATATATTGGTTTAGCAGACTTTAGATAATTGTCAGTCTCAATCTGTCAGTGAGGGACCTCGGCCTGTATACATCACCATCACTGGCTTCAGTCAGATTAGCTCAAATTGGTGGTGCTTGTGTGATAACGAGCAAGTAAGGGAAGGACCGGTGTGACTGTGTCAGCAAATCTGTAGCTGTTTCAGGCCTGCTGTGCTCTGGCAGCTAGCTGCCCACCCATCCATCCCTCCATCCCTCTCTTCCATGTTTGAGTCCTTATGTCGCCCTGCTGTTTATTTGCGATCAGCACACAGTTTAATGTGGGTCAGAGGAAAGGTTGAACAGGTATGGATGAAGTCTAAGGATGTGAGTTATTTATGAACTCAGTGTAGTTTGGTGCATGTCAAGCAAGTCCCCTTCTTCTGCCATGCTTATTGGTTGTCAGTGTGTGTTGTTAAACATCTCTGCATGGACACATATCTGCATCCTTTCCAGGTACTGTGTGTGGAGTAGGTGGGAATTCGTGGGTAGTGACCAGTTTAACGTCACTATCTGGCTCAGATAAACATCATTGTTTAGAAAGGCAGGGGCACTGCTGGAGACTTAGTGGATGTTTATCAGCACGTTGGCAGACGACTGGCATTCAGTCACCCTACCTCTGGCAGGAAAAACAGACCTGTGACCTGCACCTGATCTTGAAAAGTTGGAGCCTGCTGTATTTGCTGCATACCTCAGAGGGGGTATTGCTTTTCCTTGAACTGTTGTTAGTTGAGGTGCACTGTTAAATGTGCTGGATGTGTAGTTTTTCTGATCCCACACTTACTGAGAAAAAATTTCCAATAAAAAAAGCTTATGGCAAATTTTATGTCACTGTGCACAAACACTAAAGTTAAATCACTCAGTGAATAATAGCTGAAGTCTCTTTGTCTCAGGCAAAAGGGATGGGCAATATGGCCCAAGATAACATCACAATATGTCAGGGTTTTCTGTGATAACAATATTCTTGATGATATGACAAAATATTGACAAATATTTTTATTTTAGAACTCATAATAGCTGGTTAGTAGTGTTGCCCCATCTAGGGTATTTCATGATTCGATTCGATTTCGATTATGGGAGCCTTGATTCTTCGATTATAGCGATTATAATGTTTGTCGATTCGATTCGATTATTGGTGCCATGATTTTTCGATTATGGCGATTTTTAATTATTTTTTCCATCTAAGATTGATTTTGTCTTCATCTGATGCTACATTTGTAAATAAATGGCATATCAATTAACTCAGGGTTGCTCTGAACCTTCACTCATAAAATAAATACCAAATACCAAGGTTTGTTGAACATTTGACTAGCAGTGTTGGGCACGTTACTTTTTTTCACAAGCCAGTTGCATAGAGTAGAATTGCATAGACAGGTACTTACACAGAACTTTTAATATTTTGTAGTGACTCTTAATGTTTGTTAATGGTTATAATTCAACAAATACATTTGGGACATTAATAATAAGCTAAACACTGAATGTTATTATTAGTTAGCAGTTACTGGTCTGCCCCTGGGTGAAGCTTGTGTGGTAGCTATGACAACGGTTATCGATGAGCCTCAGATAGATAGATAGATAGACAGTATGTCATGTAGTGTCAGTTGACTGTGAATAAAATAATAACCGGCATGCCATTGCGTTGTCAGAGAGAGAAGAGTGTTTCAGAGTTTTCTACAATTTAACATAATGGGGACATAATGTACACTTCACATGTCCGTTCTTGTCTTTTTCCTTGAGGAGAATAAAGTAGTGTCTGTACTTTGAAAACGCCAACTATTCCTCCAGACTCGCCAGCAGTTTACCTCCGCTAGTTTAGGTGTGTGTGGAGCTGCTGTGTGCATGTGTGGTCTGTGTAAACTGAACACTGCCTCTGATTGGCTTACCCTGAAAGCTTACTCTACCTTAGCCAATCATCATCATGTATGCGGTTGTCCCGCCCCTCCCTCGTCCCTCGCCAAAGAAAAAAAAAAAAACAGCTGTTCAGCATCTGTGTGCGACAAGTCGGATGACAAGAGCTTCAATGTGTAGCTTTAGTTTATAACGCGCCCCGTTTAATTGTCGGTAACAGTAACGGCGCTGTAACGATGGAATAATTAGTTAGATTACCAGTTACTGAAAAAAAAACGCCGTTAGTAACGCCGGTTATTTTAACGCCGTTATTCTCATCACTGTTGACTAGTCATATTCATGTTATCTTAAGTTTCAAAGACACAAAGTATTTAATGTTATGACTACAAAATAAGCAAATGACCACGTAACTTATCAGAATGGAGAAAACAGCTGATTTGTTACCTCATCTTCCCATTGCAGATAGCGGTTCAACAAACATCCATTTTGTTTACTTGAAAGCTCAGAAAAATACATAGTCTGTAAGACTAAACATTTCACGTTAGCCTATATGTTGCTTCGTCTGAAGCTGAGGAACTGTGACGGCTGAATGACGTGTTTGCCATGATTCCAAGCGTTTCTGCATCAGGTGTTCTGTTGCCACTCGCTGAACTGTGCAGCTGGCGTGCGCGTCACATATTTTTGGTTCCTATTACTTTTTTATGGTTACGTTTTCTGCGGCAAAGCATCGAGTCTAATTAATCGATGCCAAATCGTCACATGACCCATTGCGATGCATTCCCGGATCGATGAATTGTTAGCAACACTACTGGTTAGCTCTCCTCACAGGAGTTTTGGCTCTCATACTCAATTGGGTGCTTCTGCTAGAGGTGGTGAAATAAGTTTGTTATATTGGCTCCTTTGTTGTTGAAGTCCTATTGCACATTACTTAAAACATTACTGAGCTTGCTCCCCTCTTTGGGATTAACTACTCCACTGTGGAGCTGGTAGCAATGTTAATTTTGCTTTCAGCAAGGCTTGTTGTTGCTGAGTGCAACAGTGGGAAGTCATTCGGTCAAAAGTCAAAATCTTGCCATTATCACAATATGATTTTCTAAAATTTCACGAGGGAATGATATGACAGAAAAGCCTTCAACTCTGTACTTACTATACTTAATACCATACTGTTTAACTTGTGCACATCGCTGCCGCTTTGTTTGAAGTATGGTACTGCAGGTTCAACAGGCTTCTGATAACTGGAGTAGATGAGTACACAGAAGGCATCTATCAGAGCTGAATGCATAGACCATACATTAATTAATGGATGAAGCTTGCTGGTCTAAAAAGTGAAGCCAGTGCCCTAAACCTGCATTCTTTCGCATGGCCAGTGGTGGGTGCCTCCACTGGCCATGAGAAAGGAAGTTTGATTGCATGTACACTTGCAAATTACATGAATTCTCACTTGAATTATTACCTCAGCAAACAGTTTAATGAGTTTATGGTCTCAATTGTTAGTTTCCAGTATTCTTCAACACGGCATGATGTTCAATTTGTAATTTATGGTTCTATTGAAAGTAAAATAGACAGTGTATAGTTGTGGCAGGGTTACCGTGTGATTCTGAATCTGTCCAGTGCAACGCACAGGGCTCACAAAAGTCGGATGAAACTATCAGACTTTTCAGAAACATAGTTTAGCGTACTATTTAGCTGCATTTTCCATCCCAAAGTTTGTCACCCACCAGCTCCACTCTTATCGGTGCATATGCTGTGGTTGCAATAAATTAAGATGGTGAACCCCCTAATGCCAAATTTGAGGCCTTTAAACACTAGTTCACCAGCCATTAGGTGATGCCACAGTTGATTGACACTTAGTTTAATGTCCTTTTTTTCAAATATTATCATCCAAAACTTCTTCTTTAGGTCTTGTTCCTAGTAGGGTTGGGTGATTTCTACCCAATTGGCATATGATGATGTCTACAGTCAGACATTCCAATGGATGATGATCTCATTAACAGCGGCCTGCAGAAAAGAAACACTGGTGTCACCAAAGTAACTGAGTGTCATGGGTTCACCCAGCTGGGCAGCTTTAATAAGAAAACAATGGACAGGACATGGAGACGTAAAGTTACTGCCATGACTAGGGTTCAGCAATTAGATGAATATATCGCCCATCTACAATTTTTTTGGGCAATTTTTGGGGCAGTATTTGTCATTTTATCTTTCTAATGTTATGGTCTGCAGAGTGACATGTGCTGCTCCATGCCACACTCTCCTCCAGCGGCACAGCACACACTCACTCAGCTGGACCATGAGTGCGCTGAGCTGGGTGAATAGTGAGAGGAAAACAGCCTGCAGGTTTAGACTCTTGGTGCTCTTTTCACGCAGTGAATTAAGGATTTAATTCAGCCAAACCAGAGTTGGTGATTGTTGGAAGAGTGGACAGACTAACAAGGACCGTTGAGGTGAGATTTAGATGTTTTTCTGTCAAGTTTGAATAAAGTGTATTTTATGATAAGTTAACAAGCTCATTAAGCTTGTCTTAGTTTGGTAAAAGAGAAAAACTTGAATCCAGAAGGTGAACGGTTGTATTTCTCTGATTTAAAAAAGGAAAATAGGCATGAGAATACTCAATTTCATGACACATTGTGAGTTTATTTTGTTATATTGGGGTTAGTGAATGTACGCAGTGTATGTAACATACTGAATTTGCTGCTTGTGCACATCTCTCAGCTTACATTTGGCTGTGGGTGGGAGGGGGACGAAGATATCGCCAATCGCTGATGGAAGGGTTGATGTTGGTAGATTGGAAAATTCTAACGTATCACCCAACCCTAGCCATGACCAGCAGCTACAGCTTTTTTCTCTCACACATGTCAAAACAGAAATTTACCAACAGCTCCTGCCATGTGACAACTCTGAGGGGACGCATTACTTCAAGTAGAAAATACTTTTAAATCACTATGTTACAATGGTAGAGCACTCAGTGATGGATGATTGTCAACCATCACGATGGACGATGGTATCATCTATTTGCCCAACCCTAGTTTAGAAGAGGTCTGACAGCATTTTGTCTGGTTGATGCTGTTGTTATGTGAATTAGAAAACTGAGAATAAAATTAACCTCTCTGTGCAGGGGATATGATATGAGATTTGAAGCAGTTTTCTCTCTGGCTGTAGTCAGGAATGGGCCACACCCTCTTTATTTCTGCTTTCCTAGACTGAGTGCCCAAATGCATTATTATAAGTTGGCTGGTCTCCAAGTTCTGCATGTCGCTGTTGGGTGAGAGTTTCCATGTTGTTGTTCTGTGGTAAAGGGAAACACCTTTCCTTGTTTGTAGCTCCATCTAAAGTTGGACCTTGCACCTTTAATCTCATTAAAAGTGCGAAATAGTATATTTTCACAAATAGTGCATTTCAGTCTTGTTCTTACATGAAAACTTTTCTGCTGTATTTGAATTTGCAGGGCGATGAGTTGCAACCAGGTGTGTCTTTTTTCTCCCTAAGCTCCATCAACAGAGAGGTGAAGTTAAAAATACATCTCTAATATTCACTTTGAGGTCTTGGACACATAAGAGAAAACTACTGGTGCCCTGATAACTTTTCAGAATTGTGAAATCCCAACACAAAAGAGTTCAAACTGTTTTGGCATATCATAAGGCTTGAGAGTGAAGGATGTAGGCTAAATCTTTCAACTGGACTTCCAGGTATTTCATTATCACTGATACCTGTAGCAACACGCCCACACCAAAGGAGAGCCAACATGCTGTGGGACAGGTTCAGTTGAGTGGGACTGAATCTTACTGTTGAAGTGATTTATACAGGACTGTCTTAATGTACAGGGTGTCCATAAAGTCTCTTTACAATTGAACTAATTTATTACAAAAGCAAATGAATAGACAAATCTGTGGAAATTATTACAAAATGAAAAGTAGATATTGATTTTTTGCACGAAGCACATCAAGACGGTACTCGATTTCTTGCCATGTTCACTGTAGCATAGCCTCATCAGTGGTGGCAATGGCATCAGTGATCTTTTGCTTAAATTGACGGACGTGACATTGGATGTCTTCCATACTTAATCCTGTAGTTTCGCTGAGTCTGCATATCCAATTTTGTTTCAATAAACCACGATACACATTGTGCCCTTTCTTGAGGAGTAGCCATTTTTTAGGGGTTTATTTAACAGAACCTATTTCATCAACAGGGTACCTGAAATACACAAATGCAGTGTGATTAAAAACTTTGATAACCACTGAGTACATAGAACAAATCTGATTAACATAGCTCATCAATTGCTTTTGTAATAATTTTTTTAAATTGTAAAGAGACTTTGTGGACACCCTGTGTTATGGACAGAATTTTGTGTGTACAACAACACAACTTCCAGGAGCTCTAGTCTGTCACAGAACTCTTGATTAGGTTAAAATACTATTTTTACTGAAAGTTTATGAACATGAATGTCCTAACTAGGCTGAAGTCCACGTCACTTTTAATTTAACTTTCTAAGGTGATCAAGTAGGTTGACACTGCAATACTTGGTTAAAAGTTGTAGTACAGTTTATGCACCATCATCATCTTCAGTTGACCTTCACAAATGCAAATGCTTGCAACTTGAAACCACAAGAATCTTCCTTGTCACTACCTACCCTCCACCATGATGCGAGTGTGGCATCAGTGCTTCAAAGTGTTTTCCCTAAATCTAACATTTGCACTCCATGCAGCGAGCCCTGCAGCTCAGAGCCACTGCTCTGACAGATTCTCTCTGTAACTCAGGGGGCTGAGTTATTTTGGGTGAGGAAGAGAACATGCTGGATAAGCACAGTTGGTGGTATTAATGTTGCTAAATTTACATTAAATGTAAAGTACTGTGTGTGTGTGTGTGTGTTAGCATCTGTTTACATGCATATAATGTGTGTAACTTTTTGAACTGACACTTGTCACGGGCTCACATTTAACACATGCAACGCATCCTTGAAATGCTAAGGATAATTTCCTGCATGGGGTCATGCTAGGGCTGAACGATTTTGAAAAAATATCTCTTCATTGATATTGCAATTGTTATGATTAGCAATTTTAGAGAGAATGACAACCTTTATTTAGAATTCTCTATTAAAATGTCTATAGTAAATGATGTGTAGACCAAGACATCTCTGCAGCATGACAACAATTAATGTAATTTTGACACATTTTGTAGGCATGCACAGATTCCAATTTTGTTGGCCGTTTTTTTTTGTTGTTTTTTTAAGGGCCTGACCTGCCGATTCTGATTTTCAGTCTTTCTAAGAACTGCTTGGAACTTTTCTTGTAAAATTAAATTGGATGTTCACATTAATACACTGACTATTAAATAATTTGTGCATTTTCTGTGCTCCAGATTAAAGCCAGGATTATGTAATAGAGGGAACATGATCTTGCAAGATTTTGCAGAATCTTGCGGGATGCGATTTCACGTGATCTCATGTGGAAGCAGATGTAAACAAACGTTACAGTTAAATTAGTCTGGCTGAGAAAATGTTTGAGGAGATGCAGCAACACAGGTTGTTTATTCTTAAACCAGAACAGGCGGTGAGGTTTTAACTGCCAGTCTGTGAACAGCAGTCTGCTGCTGGCTAACATTAGCATGAAGAACTGCAAAGTTTACCGCTGCTTGGTGACACTGTCAGCTGCCAGTCTGTCTTCTCTTTATCTTGTTCTTGGAGTCTATTGCTTACACAGACTTAATGCAAGCATGTGTCTGAGTGTGTGCTGCTGTGATCAGCGCTGTTGTGGGTGTCAAGTTACAGTCAGTTTGTCTGCTGCACACACGATGTGACCATTGTGCAGAGCATGTGTACGAATGTGACCGGCACAGAATCAGATATTTAATGGTGACTGGCTGGTCACCGGTCAGGGCCAGTCAGGCAGAAAACTGAATGCTTCTGGTCTGTGGCCAGTCGATCAGTGCATCCCTAATATTTTGCCTTTAAACAAATACTGTGTCTCCTGTGATATGAAAATTGCAGTAGGCCATGTTGCCATAAATTTCTGACATATCAGGAATTTTAATTCTGACATGTCAGAAATTTTGGTTGGCTGTTGTCACACTCACACAGTTGAAGCAGAACCATAAGTCAATTCCCTGTTGTGGACAGAAAATATGGACAGTAAAACATAGTTAGCTTACCTCCAGTTCTCTCAGCTAAACTTTTTTTTTTTTAGTATGCACAGATGATCAAGGCAGCATTTTATGTGTTTTGTTAGCATTATTGCTAGCAAACAAAGTGCTACCAGCCTCGGACCTTTCAACCAAATCTTTGACAGTGTCAATAGCAGAACAGTCTGCAGGGGGTCAACGGGCCATTTTAGCTTATATTTTACAAGTACAGTGTAGAGATGTGTGCGATTAGTTGACTACAAGATTAAATGTTGCCACCCTCGCTAGTCAGCACCAGAAATACTAGTCATTTAAACCATTTATCAATATTTCATTCATGCACAATGCCAGTCAACTGTTGCCT
>JAJHUR010101867.1:0-20987 GCA_027495735.1 Lutjanus campechanus | reverse complement strand
TAGAAGCTACATTAAAAAGAGCAGCAGGTGCTGGTTTTGAGGACTGAGTCGGGTTTAGGAGAAAGAATAAAAAGCTGTAAAGAGCTGTGAGCTGAGTCAGTAGGCTGACTCCAGAAAGTGTCTGTCCTCACTTGTAGAAAGAATTAAAGCTGAAATTCTGAATAACTTGACACTTGATGGAGCCTGTTCACAGGTTGGAGCCTGTGTGTCAGGTTCATGTTTCAGCACAGAGCTAATAAATCCCAGCAAGTAACCACTGTCATGTTAAAACTGTAAAAAACCAAAAAAAAAGTTAAGGAAACTCATTTTTGAGTTTTGAATCAAACTCAAAGTCTAAGGTTTTGACAACCTTTTGTTGAGATAATAAAGTTTTTTTCACTATAATCCTTTTTTTCCATCACATTTGGCAGATTTGAGCTTCCGTAGCTCCTGTCAGAGCCGAATAAAAAGTGCTTTACAATGAAAAGTCCAACCTACATAGAAGCGTGTGAAATGCATGGAGCCATGTGTAAATGAGCGTACACACACTCAGGCAATCAGGCAGGGACACATAAACAAATTGACATTTGTACACACACTCAGAGGCTGTCGACACACAACCAAGGAGAGATGGAGCGGCGGCAGGGTGAACTGACATTTCTGCTTATCTCTCTCTGGGCCCTGCGGTGTATTTTTAGACTTGGTGAATAAAGCTATTTAGTCAACAGCCATTCCTCAAGGCTGCTGTGTGTTTCTCTTCTGCTCGACGCTTCTGTGCATAACGCACACTGTGAAATATGAAGACCAACAGAAAGTGAGGAGGATGGGAGGAGATCAAGACAAACAGAAGTGAGACTTGGAGGGAAAAAGACTGATGGTTTGTAAGAAAGACAGACGCAGTGCTGACAGTCCGATCACATCAGGCTGCTCCTGTACAGTTAGAGGAATGTATAATATTAATATTTACATGGCGGCTGTGGTAGTTCTGTTGATGTAGACCAGACTGAGACGGGGAATGTTTCATGAAGGGGAGTGAATGTGTTGGCTTGAACCATGAATGGACAGTACCTGGTACACCAGAGCACAACATTTAACCAGTGTGAACTCCATCCTCCCTGTTTTTGTTCTGTTGTTCTCTTTGTGGTCCTGGAGGTCTCAGGACTTCTTTAACTGCTCAAAAACACATTTAACATTGTTTTATCAGCTTTTTACTTCATGATTTTTCCTAATTTCTTAACTTGATATCAAATATAATCAAGTTTATCATCACATGCACAATTATGTACAGTACACCATATAAGTTCCTTCTCTGCATTTAACCCATCTTAAGTTGTGAATGCAGTGTCCAGGGAGAAACTTTATGAAACTAACATGTATTATGAGGACAGAAGAAACACCTGGAGGAAAACCATGCAAACAAAGGCAGAACATGCAAACTCCCAACTCAGTTTGCATATTTGTGGTTCAAACTGAAAATTACTCAATACTTCATTTTAATGTTGCAGCAGTTTACTGCTGGTAGCTTGTAAATTTCCCCCAGGGACCAATCAGGTTTGATCTTAACCTTCAAAAATACATAAGAAGTTGTAAATAGTAACTAAAGGTTCTGAATAAATGTATAAATGTATAAATAACAGTTACAGTACAGTTATTTATGTGCTGTGATGAAAATAACCCTCATCTCCACGCTCACAGAGCTTGATATCTCAGGATCTGCCCTCCGATGGTTCGAGTTCTACCTCTCAGAGAGATATTTTAGGGGAGAAGTGTCCATGCTGTACAATTGATCCACAGGGGTTCCTCAAGGGTCAGTGCTCGGCCCTCTTCTCTTCTCAATATACACCACCTCACCAGGTGCAATAATCCACTCCCATGGTTTCTCATACCATCGCTATGCTGATGATACCCACCTCTTCCTGTCATTCCCTCCAGAAGACCACACAGTCCTCGCTCGCAGCCTGTCATGCCTCACTGATATCTCAACTTGAACACCACCACCACCCTCAACTTTATTTCTCCAAGACTGAGCTCCTTGTTATTCCAGCCAGTCCCTCTATACATCAAGAAATCAGTATCCAACTCGAACCCACCCAGCTCAAAACCAGGGCTAGTTTCTTATTATTTTGAGATTCTAAGTCATTATTTTGAGAAAGTTTCTCATAATTTTGGGATAGTAATCATTATTTTTTATTTACGTTTCTCATTATAGTGATTTACTGGATGCTTTTCTTCATTGCATTGGCAGGAATAGGCTTTCATAGTTGTGGGAGTTTCACAACTTGGACTCAAACTAATTGGCCCCAAAAATAGTTTATGTCACCGTCCCTTCATCACATGTGAAGCTGGTGTTGGTGGCGAAAGGAGGAGTTACTGCTGCTGTACATGTTGGGTTTTAATGAGGTCAGAAAAATAAAGCATGTTACAAAAAAAATCTATTGATTTTGTAATTACTGTCATTTCTTTTACACATGCAGCTGTGGTATGTGTGGGAGGATCTGAGGGAGTAAAGCACATTTCAACAAAACATGCAGTCCGACCTCATATCACATACTTTCTTCAGCCGTGTCAGTGGGAATCACACGCCCAGTGGGAGTCTCAGCACCAAGCAGGGACTTTGCATCACACAGGAACGACATTTGGACACAACGTCTCGGCCCACATGGAGATTTACTGACTGTCTAAATGCAGACTGCTGTGTGGCTGAGGTCGACTGACATGTTTTCATGTCGTCAAACAGCTGATTTGGACATTTCATTTCCTCACTTATTGACTGCCACCTCTAATTATACAGTATATGGTCTTTTATAGAGTACTTTAATGGTTATTCCCAACTGATTTATAAGGTTGTGCTTACTCCTCTCAGTATATTAATTGTTCAAAGAGTTCATTAGTTACCTGCTGTGTCAGTTCTTACTGTGAGACCACAAGCTGAATGAAATGTGAGGAAACTGGTGAATAAAAGCTGCAGCAAACAAAAAGAGGGCATGTTTTTCAGTGGTTGTTTTAGCGCCTTTGTTAAAAAGGGTTTTGGTCGGGTTGGGTACTGGGGTCGGTACTTACTTTTACACTGGAACTACACATATGTGAACCTCGCTCACGGGGGAGTTTTACTGAGGGTCCACAGCAGGAGTCGGCAAACTTACTATTAAAAGAGCCATTTTTGAAAAGAAAAAAAAAAAACTCTTTGGAGCTGCAGCTGTTAAATCCTCTATTTTCCTCTTGAGACCTTTCTTTTGTTGGATATAGCATCAACAGTGAGGCTGCAGGGACTCAAGACTAATCACTGGAAAAATTCAGAAGAAATCCACTGACCTGTAGACATTGGCTGTGACGCACATTTTTCTCGACAAATATTAAACTTTTGTGCAGGTTATACACACCTGAATGTAAGGACCACTTTACAACCTACACAAAGGATTCAAATTAAAACCACAGTTTTCCCCTTTGAGGCAGATCATGATTTGTGGGCTGTATAAATAAAACTACAAGTTTTACAAAAATCCTGAAATATCAGCCAAAGCTAAAAGGTCACAGGTGCTGCAAGATGAAAACTGAATTGATCATCTGTAAGATTCTGTGATCAGCAGGTGTTGCTTTGGTGTTTTCTCATATTTAACCGTTGCAACAGTAACAACATTGCAGCAGGTTTCTTAAATATCACTGGACTGAACACAAGACAGCCTGTTTTACTCAGCAGCAGCAGCAGCAGCTAAAAATAACCCAACAATATAAATTCTGCTGACCATGAACAGAGAGAGTCAGACCACTGAATATATACAGCTCATAATAAACATGTTTCATGTACAGACGGTACCTGGCACCTCCAGGCAGAGCGTTTAAACATTTGTAAAGTGAATTTTATCCTCCCTGGTTTTTTTTCTTGCAGCCCAACATCATTACAAATTCTCTTTTTAGCCATCACACACACACACACACACACACACACACACACACACACACACACACACACAGTGGGGATCTCAGCATTACGGAGGCACCAAGCCGGGACTTTGCACTACGTGACATCTGCAGCTCTTTGGTCAAGGCCACAGCAGCTCGGCTCACGTGGAGATTTCCTGTCTGTCAGTTTGTCTCTTTGACTTTGATCTGTCTGTCCTCATTTAGCTTCCTTCAGGGGTCGTGTGAGCAGGGCTGAAATCTTAGACAGTTAGATTTGAGCGGGGATAGATGCTCCACGGGGCACCAAGCCCATAAATTTGGTACTTTGGTAATAAATTTGGTTTTTGGTGGTCCAAATATAAACTTATGAATATCTAGCCGACGTGACTCACACAGAAATCATGTTCGCAGATGAAGTCATGTGTTGTTGTTTTTTTGTTTGTTTTTCATGTTACATTTAGTCAGATTCACTGACTTCCTCACTTTGACGTATCTAACTTAACCCCTGTTTTCCTGCAAGCTGGACAACTAGGAGCTTGTAGGAAATGCACTGTTAACAATATATACAACATAGTTCTACCACACCCCTACTGTTTTCATAGAATGATGAGCTAAAAGGTGCAAAGGAATCAGGATCTTTGTGGAACTGTAAGATTGAGGTCAGGGGCCACAGTTAAAGGGACAGTTTGGATTATTCACTCAGCAACAAAATGCAGTTTAGCCACTAAAAAAAGGTCCACCTAAAAAAATCTATATCAGTTTAAGTGTACACTGTATATTCCATATATATATTCTACAGTATTTTCAAAGATTTTCTTTACCACCAGACAGCTTCTACAGCACCAACCAAACTCCATGGGCAAAATGAGTAATTTTACCTCGAAGAACACAAGAGTAGCTGGTCCTCCACTGCCTCGATTTGTTTGTTTTGGTGTTTCGAAAGGATTTTTGGATTCACCAGAGTCACACAACAACACCAACAAACTAACAGATCGAGGCAGTGGTAGACCAACAACTCCTGTGTTCTGTGAGGTAAAATTGCTGATTTCGCCAGTGGAGTTTGGTTGGTTTGGACAACAGTTCATTTCATAGCTTTTGTGCTGGTCCAACTCTCTTCTTCTTCTTCTCTACTGTAGGTAAGACACGGACTATCAATAAGTAAACCTACATCATATTCTCCTCTTTTAACTGAGTGCTGTTTGACTTTATTGAGGTTAAATTCAGCTGCTGCAGTTTTCTTCTTTTTTTAAAAGCTGGAAAAAGGTTATTAAAAGTCGTGTTTGCTAAAGGTATCAGCTGTAATAACTAACCTGGTGTTCTTTACACAAATGATGAAGGCGGTGGCTTAAAAAGGGGAGTCAGGGAGCCAAGATCACATTCAAACATGTTTGTTCTGTCTGCCTCAATTATCTGAAGACAGAGATACAGGAGAGAAAACAAAGAGGAAAAACCACGTAAAGAATCCTGAGAATCTCCCTGCAGCTCTGTCCTCTCCCGCTCTTTATCTCTATAATATCCCTGGTGATTCATACACACACACACACACACACACACACACACACACTCTACAGTGTAGCCACAACTTTCTGCCTGTTCACATACCTGTCTGTCACACCGTGCTATACATCTGTCAACCACAACACACAACACAGATAACAGACAGCAGCTGTGAGGCCACACTCAAACATCTGGCTGCCTCAGCTGTGCTACAACTGAAACCTTATTTAATGCTTTACTTTTGTTGGGAGCATCAGAAGTTATAAGTTATCTTTGATAATCAATCATTTTGGGTTTTGGACTTTCTTTCTCAGTTGTTTATCAGTGTAATGTGAAAATCTTTGGACTGTTTGTTGGACAAATCAAGCAGTAAGAAGATGACATCAGGCCCTGGGAACTTGTGACGGGTGTTTTTCCAACATTTACGGACATTTCATGGAATAAACGAATCAAACAAGTAAACAACATATCAGCTTTGGGCAAATTGCGGCCCTGGGACCGGATGCGGCCCACTGACAGGTGCTGTGTTCATTGGTAATGATAATGAACTGTGTCTTTGGTATTAAAGTGAAACTCTTTTCATTAATAAATAATTAAATTAATTGAAATGAAACTCACAAGTTGCATAAATGTATAATCTGGTCTCAACAAATGGTGTATGAATAACACACCACTGTCTTAAGTCATTTTGTGCAATTTAGTCTGTGCTGACTTAGTCTACTTTGCAGAGACAGTCTGTCATTTTACGCCCAAATGTTCTGTGTCACGCGTAAAACCAAAACTCAACGCTGACTTATTCTAACTTAGGTATGTAACTTATACAATGTACTTACCTTATTCCATAAATTAAATTACATAACATGTATTTAGTTACATCACATTCTTATTTTAACCAAAACCACAATCTTTTCCTAAATCTAATCATGTAGTTTTGTTGCCTAAACCTAACCAAACTGTGACTGTTCAGTTCTGAGTCTTCTAACTAACCTCACAAGAAAGGCTCAGAATTACACAAATTATAAAAACCTGCTTTATTTGTCAATGAAGAAGTGCACATGGGGGGTGGGGGGTCAGTGAAAACAGCACAAAATCATACAATAAAAGTGCACAGAGCCTTGATAAATGTCATCTATTAAAATGTGTTCTGTTCAGTACATGCGACAACATTAAGAATATATATAAATCCAAACATTGGGGCGATTCTTTGAGATGTACATGTATGATGTTTGCACGGGGAATAGATAGAAGAGATTGGTGGAACTCAGGGAAGCAACAATTACTGGTCAAATTTGCAAAAAAGCTGCAGAGTTTGAACAAAATTACAAGGTTGCACAGAATTCACAGGAATTGGTTGAATTGATTGCAACTTCCTGGAGGGACTGATTAAGTATTTGTAGAGAAAACAAATCTTTAGCTTTTTGCTAAAGACAAAGACAAAAAAAGAAACATGATGATATTCTTGAGTTATGTGATATTAGTCCAGTGTTTGAGCCTCAGCACAGGCTCAGTGAGGTTTTCTTGCCCAACAACTGTTTGACATCTTGCTGATTGTGCTTTTGGCCTCCTCAGAGAGGAGGTCACTGTATTCATGCAGGAACAGTCGCCATGAGTCAAGGGAACTTCATGTTCCAACATGAAGGATACAATCTGCGTCACCGCCTCCTTGACGTTGATGTGTGTCGGCACAATCATACAGTATACATCCTTCACACACACACACACACATTCCTCCTTCCATGCACACACACACACCTGAAACATACCCTCTCGTCTTTTCCTCGTCGCTCCCTTTGTTCGTTTTCTCATCAGTCCCGACCTGTCATCCCTCTGAGTCCTGCAGTACATCTTTAATAGACACGAAGACAGCAGAAAAAGACAAAGAAAGGACAGAGGAGAGCAGGAGAGAGATGAAAGAGAAACAATCTGTCCCAGACTAATGAAAGGAGCGGGATGGTAAAACTAAAGGTTTAATACATCAATCAGAGTGTTGCTTAATGAGGAGAGAGAGGAGGGCAGGGGGGAGGAGAAGAAGGAGAAAATGTGAAGTAGAGTCTGTTTTACTTTTCTTTTATCTTGTTAAAACTTTATTAAAGCTGAAGGAATGTTCTCCAGGTAAATATATCAGTAACAGCACCTTTGATAAAGTCATGTCACGGGAAAAAAGAGCTAAATGTGTTCTCTTGTACAGATGAGATCTTTTTAACATGGAGAACAGTGAAGATGTACGATCTGGCTGACGGTGCGTTGATGCTAATCTGTCTTTTGATTGCAGTAAAAATGACTCAGACATTTGCATTTAGTCTGCCTTTTGCAGAGTTTGCACTTTTTTCTCTTTAGCTGTGGTGTCATCAAGCTGTCATCTAACTGTCCTTCCTCTGTTTATTTCAGAGAGCAGTGTTCACAGAAACACATCAGTTTCTGTCAGATAAGATCCTCCCCAAGACCAGAGGTTATGAACACGAACTGAAAAAAAACAGGAGGAGGCTGAGTGTAGTCAGCTCAGTTTTACATAATACTGTGGAAGCCAATTTCCACCAGTGTGATGATAAAAAAGATCCTGTACATCGTTGTATAGATAAACTTTATTCAAAAAATGACTTTGAATCTGAAAATACTGACTTAGTTTTTGAAAATAATGACTTAATATGTCAAAATAATGACATAGGGCCTTATCTTACACCAGAGGTTATGAACACAAACTAGAAATAAAGAAGTCTGGGTGAAGTTGACGCAGTTTTACATAATACTGTGGAAGCCAAGTCCCACCAATGTGCTGATAAAAAGATCCTGCATGTCATTGTAATCAGAAACTTTCTTCAAATAATGACTTAGCATGTCAAAATGACGACAGTATGTTAAAACAATGACTTATAGCCATGTTCACGGTGCAAAGCGACCCACAGGACGCTTTGTCATCTTACACAATGTAGCTGCCATTTTTGCTGCGTCTGCAAGACGGCAAATTAACTTACACCTGGTCTGAGCGGCCATGAGCAGGAGGTCTAAATGAAGCCAAAATGAAGGCGTGGCCCAGCACATTTGATATCTTGTGCTCAGCGCATTAAAGTCAAAATCACTTGGTCCCAGAGGTGTAGTTCTCCACCCATAGTAGTGTTGGTGGAGGAGCGAGGATGGGAGGAGGAGATGAGGATGAGGAGAGAAAGGCGAAGGAAAAGGAGACGGAGAATGGCTGGCCACGAAGCTGCACCTCAGTCTGCCTCAGGTGGGCGTCCAGCTGGATTTAGATGAAGCTTCACGGCCAGACTGGATCCGTTTGTCTCTCCTCTCAACCGCATCATCTCTCTCCCCGAAACCTCATCCAGCGGAGCTGCATGATAATGATGATAATAATAAAGAATTATAAAATACAACGTAATTCCAAGGTGCTTCAGTGTAAAACAGAACCAGTTTTTTTTATTATTACTTTTTGCAGGTGTTGGTGCACTCTCAGACTCTGACTTCTCAAACCAGGAGATCTGTCTCCTGACGCGCAAATCTTTTCTCTTTGTTTCCTCCTGGCGCACCTGCTTCTTAACATTCTGACTGGTTTATTATATGTTCGGCCTAAACACACCCATGAATTAATCAAGGTTCTTGGGCACAGCTGATAGGTGTATCCTGCTGGCACAAGTGGTGGGACAGGGCAGGAGACCCCTGCGCCCCTGGTGCAAGACATCAAAGGTGGATTTGGACACACCTTGAATAAATGAAATCCACTGCGCCTCGCGCTTTCAACATGCACTTAAAATAATGAATTACTATCTGAAAATAAAAAAAATAGTTCTTAAAATAATCACTAAGTGTCTCAGAATAATGCTGAGGCTGAGGATCTATTGGCTGTTTAACCACACATTTGCGATCACGTATACAAAGCATTAATTTCTGAGTACGTGCACAATCATCGCTCAAAATGGACGCAGGATCGTGAGCCAGCCGTGATGCAATGTTTGTGAAATTAGAAAAATGGAGTGTGTGTTCAGAGACAGTGTGTGAGTGTGTTCAAACTTCCTGTGTGCTTATATAACATATCACCAAGAGACGACTTTGTTTGTTCACTTTTTTTCTCCTAAGCTAAGTGATGCCTTCACTGTTCACATCACGTACAACATAAAGTGAACACATCAGCCTTCATGAGGCTGTGACATTCTCGAGTGTCTTTAGTTGAGCAGAACGTTCAGTCCAAGGTTTATCCTTCAGTTCAGTTCAGTACAGAACCAGGACTTCACAGGCAGAGCACACAGGATTCATATCTCAGCTGTCTGTTTTTAACTTTCAATATTTTGATTGTTTCAATTCCAAAAACTGAAGCAACACAAAACAGAGACCCACAGTTAAGACAAAATACACCGAGAACCTCCAAACAAGAACACAAACAATCATAAAAACAAACACACACACAGAAAAAAGTAAGCATATAGTATATATAGTATACATACTACTGTTATATTTGTTACCCCCATACTTATTGCTCATAACCATTCGTCTTACAGGCGTGTTGCCATGGGGACGAGTCCCTTACAAACTCTGCATGTGATTGTCTCTCCAACGGCTGCATACACAAAACAGCTTCATGCTGGAATATCAGGGGGGAATTCATCGTGACATTTTTGCAATATTGTGAGGCGTGTAGCAAACAAAATGACCTTAAGAATATACCTGCACATACGATCATAAGTAGAGTACAGAAAGATGTGGATTTAAAGTTTTATCTATCCCAAATATTTTATTAATCTCAGCTTGGATTGACATCTAAAAATGGTCAATTTTGGGGCATGTCTTCATAAGATGACTGTAAGTTCTGCAGCTATTTTTACATTTCAGACATGGATCATATTTACATCATAGCTGAGGTTACATGTAGTCTGTGGATCATCTTATACTGGGTTTCACAGGATATGTTAGAACATGTCATTTTCTTTGCATTAAATAAAATATTTCGCCACGTCTCATCATCCAGGTGGGACCTAAAATATTCCATCCAAGATGTTTTACATCCTTCAATGTTTTGAAACCCACATCTGAACAGGATTGTGTAAAATCAGGATTATGTGCCGTTGGTGCCAAACTATAGATCCATTATCCCAAAATACCTGCGTACCTGGTTCCAGGGTTTGAGAGTGTTTCTAAAGATAAAGTTTTCTTATTGTTTACTTAAATATTACATAATATATATTATATATTATATATGATTAAAAAAATCATTTTAAATGACAGTGATTCTCCAGATTAGACGTCTTTACAGGAAAACTTTCTCATGACTTCCTTTTCACCTTTAAAAGACTTACTCATGTTCTCCAGAGAATTACAGAACATGACGAAGCCTCTCAGCACCGTCGGGTTCTTCTTCTAACGTACGTTAGTGTTAAAAAAAAAACACTCCGAACAAAATGTGAACAGAGGAAAGAGTTTCAGGAAATTAAAAGTGGTTATAAAACAGCGGGAGATGAGTTTGAGTCAGACCTTTAGCAGGACTGACTCAGTTATCCTGAGCGCACAACATTACCCAAAAACACACACACACAGAGAAAGAGAGAGAGACACACACACACACACACACACACACACACACACACACACACACACACACGCGTGCAGCCCGTCACTACAGCAGAATTCACTTCCTTTGTGGGAGCCAAAGGAACAATTAAAGTGAATTGATGCTCTCAGGATTCAACTTCACACTTTCCTGATGTGGTGATGTGACAAACCACATGTGGTTGGTGGGGGGGGGGGTCACAGCTGAGTACACTGACATTTACAGCAGCTCCTGATGTGTGTGTGTGTGTCATGGATGATGGAGGACTGTGATGTACAGAGGGCTCAGCTGTGTGTCACTGGGATGTGTGTTTGTTTAGAACGGTGGTCTCTAACCTGTGGCATGATGGTCCCGGTGGAGGAGAGGAGGCGGGGTTCACAGGCACTAACATGCACGCGCAGCCGGACCGGCTTAGAACAGCACACACAGAGGGCGCGTCACGTGACTCTCTACTCCAGAAGTCAATACACCACCAGTTGTGTACATAGCAAAAGTAAAACTCCTGACAGCTAATGAGGCTGTATTTCACATTTAGCCCCTTTAAATCTTTAAGTAATATAGAAAAGCAGCAGCAGGCTGGAGGGCTCGTTGTCCTTTTGTGTATTTTGTGTCTTGCTAGTTTCCCCTGGATGACAAACTCACTCCTTGTCTATATATTTTGTGTCTTGTTAGCGAGGACACTGTAGTTGTAGATTCATCTGATTTGATATTTTGAGTTTACATTTGTTGCTGTTATTTTTGCTATACTTCATTTGAAGTTATTTTAATTTGCACTTGATTTTTTACATAAAAGAACGTTTGTTTGCACTGATGTCTCAGTTTTCCCTTCTTTTGTTTACTGTTAAACCTTCATCCCCTCAACCAAACTCTGGGGTCATAACACCTGCTCAGTTTTCAAAATGTTATGTTATTTAATGATTTGAAAAGAAATGTATTAAAACAGTAATTCTTCTAATTAGTTTTATTTAAGTGTACTGTTCTACTGTACAGAGTTTTACCACTTATTTATATTCTTATTTGTATTATTTTACTTATTGAATTATTCTTCTACTCTTTAATTTTTCCTTACCTGTGTTTCATTTCAGTCATTGCATTTGCAGCTATGACACCTGAATTTCCCTCCGAAGATTAATAAAGATTTATCTCATGTTATTTGGGTTTCCAAATTAATAAAAGACTATGAAAGAAATTCTGCAAATACACCTTTTACAAAACATTTAAAACGTGTATATATTGTACTTCAGATGTTCATTGTGAACTGGGTCACGATGGTTTGTCATTTTTATAAAGTGGGCGGGTTAAAATGTATTAGAGACACACTGCAAGTTTCCATCATATGTTTTCTTCAAACTATAATAAAAAGGGAGATTTTAACTGTCACATAATGCATGATGGCAAATCTAATATGCTGCTCATGTGCCTTTAGAAGCTTAATTTAATAATGAGTTGATTGAACTACAGAACAGTAATTCAACTGTCAAGTTTTTCAACTTAGAAAAACTCATGTTTGTAAGTTCTGAAGTGTTTAAAAATACATACCAGATATTTTGAATTTAATAAACTCGAGTAAATAAAACTTAATGCTAAGTTGATGATAAAAAAAGATGAGTTGATTCCTCTAAATTCATATATACTATTTCAGGTGCAGGTTTACAGTTTACACAAAGGTAAGAAAAGCGCTGCATAACTTCAACTATAACACTGTTAGTGTCTCCTTTCAGCTGTCAGATTAGGGCCTCATATCTTATAAAAGTCCACACACTAATAAGAGTTTGGAGAAGTTTTTCCTCTGAAGCCTGTATATATATATTTGTTGCCGTCCTGCTGTGAGCTTTGAACAGGACTCACAGACCTCTGCAGTAATGAACCCGTTCAGCTCAAAAGGACTGGAAACATTTCAGGCAGTAATGGAGACTGGAAGAGAAAAACAAAAGCAAAAAGGCATCAAATTTTCACTTACAAGGATTTGACGTGGAGGGTGTTTGTCGTATTGATATCTGTCTGTCTGATATCTGTTTTTTTTAAATCAGGTCAGTCGGTATCAGAGATTTACAACAAATAATCTTCAAGTCAGTTCATTTTATTTGGTGTTCAAATAAATCCTGCAGCAGCTGTAACAGAATGTCAGATCTCAATTATTTACTGATTTATAGATTTTTGTTGATTTATATCATTGATATTTCCATTATTGTTGATGGTATTATTCAGTCAGTATTATTAGATGTAAACTGTAACTCTTACTGTACACAAATGTGTTTGGCTTCTCTAAAATAATTAGAGTACACAGTTTGAGGCCGGGATCATAAAGTTAATTGTTGTTGTAATTGACCCTTGGCTAAGCCCCGCCTCCAAACAGCAAATGCCTACGTTTCCATGGTTTCCCACATTAATGAGTACATTTCTGTCATATATCATGTAGATATACCTGCCGGATTTCACCATCTGACTCAAGGACTTTAAGCATTAGATCACATCAGCTAGTTATACCGACAAAATCCATCATCCATCATTTTGATGCTAAATCTGCCACCGTTATCACTGTAAACTGCATAAATGCAGCGTAAGAAGGGAAGTCTTGGCAGGCGTAGCAACAGTAACTAAGGAGGGTATGATATCAGTTTTCTTTGTCTGTGTTAGCTTAGCTCCAGCGCTGCAGGTGCCACCGAAAGAAGAAGCATATGCAGTACCTCCAAATTTGTCTTTTTTCATGTTGTGGTATAAGAAGCACCGCTGGTACTCAAGCTCCCTCTAGTGGTACACTGAAGAATGAAACATGAAAAAAAAATCTGACCAAATTTGAAAATATGTTACTAGTAATTTAGCGTAGTAATTTAAAATTGGTATTGTCTTTCCTGCTACTTAGTTCATGCATGCTGGGCAGCTCGAGCTGCCTGCTGTCCTGTATGAATTGTCTGTGTGGTGAATAATGTGGACTTTTTTTAGTGTCAGTCATAATGTCTTTTTTGTGGATCTTTCTACGACGTTTCATTCAGTGGACCACAAATTGCTTCCGAACAAACGAAGGAATGCTGTTTTTAGTTCGAAGGCTTTAAACAGTTCAGAATTCATTTTGTAGATTGTACTCACTGTGATTATGCAGGAGGCCACAAATCTGAATTTGAGATAACTACAGGTGTCCCCCAGGGTTCCATTTTGGGACCTATTTTGTTTTCTATTTATAAAAATGATCTGGGTGAAGGCATTCAAGAAAAAGTACCCTTATATGCTGACGATACAGTGATTCACACGCAGGCTCCCAGAGGCAGTGCAAGAGCTCCAGATCACGTTTCAGTCATTATGAACTTGCTCTGCTGAGTTTAAAATTTGTTTTAAATGCTCAGAAAATGAAGCTCATGGTCGTCTCAAAAGCTCGCTCACAGCTGCTTGCTGATTTGAGCATTTTCACAACTGACGGTAAACCCATTGAGAGGGTTCCCTTGAACATTGATTGGTATTTATTTATTTAAGTGTCCAGCTCATATGGGCTTACAACAGCCAAGGTGGCCACATGACAAACCAAGTATTTAAGTATATGAAAAGATAACAAGCTTACATTTAATGTACATATTGCTTAGATAGTTAGGAAGCTCAACGTGAAGTTTGGCTTTTGTTCTAGAAATAAATCCTGCTTCAGTACACTTATTTTCCATTGTACCCCAAATTTTAACCGATCTGGGGAAAACGGATTTTTCCTACCTTTAACCATGAGCACATAAGAATCTACAAAAAGATGCTAAATTAGATTTACTAGTAAGAGCATAAAGAATGTGGTGGAGGAGACATGCTTGTGTTTCTTGATGTTTGAAGAGCTGTGATTTTCGTTGTGATAGGCTGCTACCTTGGCCAGGTCTCTATTGTAAAAGAGATTTTCAATGTCACTTGGACTTTCTGATTAAATAAAGTTAAAATAAATGTTAAAGAATAATGATGGGAGCCTAATCTTTCCTGAGGTGGCGTAAAACGTTTGAGAAACGATTTTAAGGGATGAAAAACTCCAGGGAGAGTGTGTATTTTCTGAATCACAGGCCTTTGGAGCAGTGGTTTCCTGGATAACGGGCCGTCGGACAAATTGGACTTTCAGTCCAATGGGACCATTTTTGGACTGTTGGGGTTTCAGAGTAATAAGACGTTGGAACAATCATCAGTCCCTCAGAGTTGGACGGTGTGTAAACTGGAGTGCTCGCTGACCAGGACTAAGCTGGCAGGGTGTGTGTTTATTCTCTACATGTACAGAAGATGCAAAGTGTGGCTGTGGAGTTTAATGTAATAAGCATTTCAATGAGTAATATGTCAGCCTAATATTTATGATATTTTTAAGGTAACACTATGTCAGAAGAAAAAAAGGGGTTTACAATACAAAACAAACAAAAACAATTAAAAGAAATTAACTTTTAGTTATTTTCCCAATGACAAACAAGAGATTTCATGAAAAAGTGTCTTATTTCCACCAATAACATCAGAGGCTTGAGTTCAAGACAACTGTGACACTTATTTGTTTACAGTAATTATACTTAAATATCGGCTATAAACCGAACATGCTGAGCTTCACAACTGATGCATGAACCGTCTTAATCACAGTAATTGATGTGACAAGGTGCTTAAGATCATAAAGAGCTGTTTGTAGCAGCACAAATCAGTTAAAATGTCAAAATACAGAATATGAATAATAGTTTTGTGCTAAAATGTGTCTTAACTGTGAACAAGTGACTAAAGCTGCATTCACATGGATCAGCCAGCGTGTAGACGGCAAACTGCAGTCTGGATCATTTAAGTGGCTACGAGCAGGAAAGTAAAATTAGATGTTGACAGCAGAGGATGCTGTCAACGGTAACTTCTTAAATTAAAATATTTGAAGTGTCTTTTCTCCTCTGTGAGGGAACAGCCTAATGTTACGTACCGTTCAGAAGGTGAAGCCTGTCTGCCTGAGTCCATGTGAACGCAGCGTTAGTTTGATGCCCTGCTGATCTCCTTCATGAACACGTCTTTGTTCCTCAACAATCAACATCATCCACCTGCAGACATCTGGTTCCTGATCAACGCAGAAGCTCCAGCTGCGTGTGTGGAACAGTGAGTGTTCAGACGTGTGTCCTTCAGAGATTTTATGTGTGCGTGAACATTTTTCTGCATGTGTGAATGTGTGTGACACACACATTCAGAGCTTATCCTTCTTTACAAAGGGTAACCAGCTGTGTTGACAGAAGATGCTGATTCTTCATTCTCTTCCCTCCATCCTTCTCTTTCTGTTTAGCCCCCCCGCACACACAAACACACAAACACACACAAGCACCAGCGCACTCATCCCCCTTCACCCACTCACACACACCCACACCCACACACACACACACACACACACACGGGCGTGCACTTAACACACACTCACCCACAAACACATTCAGCAGGACTTACAGGCAATGAATCTTGTCAGTTTTAATAAATAGTTACATCTTTCAAGCTGCTGACGTCGCAGAGAGGAGCAGATCAGAGGGAGAGGGAGAGTGAAGGGGTGAGAGGGAGGGAGGGAGGGAGGGTGAGGAGGAGGAGGGGGGGGGGGACATCTCCCTGCTGAATGAAATAAAATCAAACTGAACACTGACTTATCTCTGCCCTGTTCATGGACCACAGAAAGGTGTGTGTGGAGGACAATAGTTTGTGCATCGACGCCATGTTTTATATGATAACATTGTGTGTACACAAGAGAAAGAAGAGAGTGTGTGTGTGTGTGTGTGTGTGTGTGTGTGTGTGTGTGTGTGCATTATGAACAGAAACAGAAAACGGGAATAAAAGAAGGAAACAATTAATTTGCAAATCAGCTGCTCTTTTAACCAGTCATTTCCACTGGTGAGCCTCAGAGCGCCATCTAGTGGCTGCAGAAGCGACGGCGTTGTTAAATGGCTCAATTAAGATTTATTTTACATATATATTTTTTTAATATCTTAAAATACTAAAAAACAAACTCAGTTAAAATACATAATTCTAATGAGAGTTGATGAAGTGAACAACTGGAAGTGATGAAAAAACGTTTAAACCCTTGATTCATGTAAGTCAACATCTCGTCTGCTTTTATTACATTTTGTTGCAACTTCTCCAGTTCAGCGTAAAAACATTTAAATTTTCAGCTGTTTTTTAGTGCACATAAAGACGTGTGTGGCGGCTGACTTAGTCACTGTGTTTACACTGTTTGATGTACTTTGTGATACGGAGTGACGGAGTGAAGTTCGGCCTTGTTTCATGACGGAACATGAGACCGTTCCTGGCAGGTTTTATTGACTTTGTTTCAGTAGCTGAGTTAGAGAGCCGAGGTCACGGTGAGCAGGTTTCCAGTCAAGGTGTCACTGATATGGAGAAGTTACAGTTTGGAGCAGTCACGTGTCAGATACAGCACAGTTTCGGGATGTGGACGCAGGTGCAGTTCGGGGCCTTAATGCAGAGCTTTAAGTCAAGCTTTCAGGGATCCCCTGCATGTCTGCAGCTAATGTCTGCACAGAGATGTTTACCAAAGGAAGGAGTCTGTCACCAGAATAAAGAATATCTTGTTTTATATTCATTTTTATTTCCTTTTTTTTGTTTATTATATCCTGTTACTTTATGATGTAACTAACTCCCTAAAAACTTCTTCTGGTGGCTTCTTATAAAGTTTTGTGCGCCTGATGTTTTTTCTCATCAACTCAGATGACTATAATGATGCACTGACTGTAAGATCAGCTGGTTGTTTCACTGAGACCAGACTTGTGTTATGAGACTCATAAGGTATTGTCAGTACCTAACCTAATTTAGCTAAATATATATGTAATCTAATTACATCTTATCTGTAACTGTAATGGAATACAGTTACTTTTTTATGTATACAAATTCTGTTCACAAATCAGGTGATCATCTCAAGAGTAAAGGCGATATAAGAGCTAAGCTAACCTGGCTTAGACATCAGAACAAGCCAGAGACAGATGCTTCTTCATCGGCCTACATCCTCCTCCTCAAACCCCCAACATAACAAATCCCAGTGTGACCCTGCTGGGAAGACGTCACAGGTTTGACAAATGCAGCGTTATCTAACCCAAGTTTGTCTGGAGGTGATGTTACTGCAGGTAGTAAGCTAGCTAGCTGAACCTGCACTCTCAAAACAGATGTGTTAAAAATAACACATCATGTGTTATTTTTTAACACATCTGTGTGTCTAGTTAAGGACAACACATTTTGTGTTATTTTTAACACAATCAGTGTGTAAACACATTTAACACATGTTGTGTGTTAAATGTTTCAACACAAAGATGGGTTAAGAATAACACAAAGATGTGTTAATACTTTTTTCCTAAAATAGAAATTATATATTTAAAATCCACTAAAACTCTAAAAATAAAATAAATAAATAAATAAATACAACATGCGAAAACTGTATTTAAGTCAAGTGACCTTTATTTAATTATGTCACTGCAGAAAACTATTTGAAAACCAGGGCTAACCTGCAAATGATCGATGCATGGACATCAGGTTACACCGTCATTAAATGCATGACCAAAATACAGGCAGCACAATTAACCGTCATGTCCTCAGGTACGCATGTCAAAGGCAAAGCAGTTTAGAGTTACTTTAAACAATCAATTTGTATCTGGGATTTAAAAAAAGTTCATTTCCACTAAAGGATGAAAGGAGGTCTAATGGTCTGATGTCTGCTACATCTTTTACATTCACCATTTCATACTCATCAGTCCGGTGCACCACAGGAAAACAGATGCTCGTCAAAATATTTCACTGTTAAAATTCTTAGAAAAAACAGCACCTCTTCCTTTTCACAATTCGGAACCATGTGCACGATCTCCCCAAATAGACGCTCCCCTCTTGCATCACTGTTTAAAGCAAGAACACAACCAGTTTTATATGTCTGACCAAGCCAACAGACAGAGTGAGCCACATGAATTGTGTTACAAGTGCCAACATCATACCCAAGTGCTTTCAGATTTTCAATTAACAAATCACTTTTTTTCAATGATCCAACCATGACTGGAAAGGCATTTGGGACAGTCATTTTTTTCATCAGTGGATCGCTAAATTTCCAATTATACATACTTTGAACTTGAATCTTGTAGGCCAAAGTCTTAGAAATATTTATGAAATTACACACAACATGAGCATGTCTTTTGAGGGGACCATGTTTACTCTCAAATCGCATACACCACAACTTTAAAAGTGGGCCAAACTTTATCATCATGCGCCAATAATGAGTCATAAAATGATGTTTTGGGGTGAGTGGTCTGTCTGGATAAAGAATCTTGAACAAATTATGGTGATCTATTACCAACTGCTTTAAAAAGACAGAAAGTCCAACGCTGACAACGGGAGCAAATACTATGCTACATATTTCTCTGAGGAGAAGGAACAATTTCCAATGTTGATCATGTTCACTTACAAAATCTCCAATCAGAAAAGGTAAAAAGAGCAAGAGACACCACATCTGACTTGCTGTTTGTTTTATGGGATTATCTGATGTTCTTAAGTTAAGAATAACACTTGGTTTGTTTTTTTCATTTGCAACACCGTAATCAAAGTTTACTAATCTGTCATTAAACTGCTCCAGGGTGAAAAACTTTTATTTATAGATGAAATGTTTTAACATTAGCTTTACTTCAACTACAGCGACACCCTCTAAAATATCATGCATAACATCTACACAAATATTTTCGGTAACATGAAAGTAATTTAGTGTGTTTAAACAGGAAGGCTCTTTGATTCCTGTTAAACTTGGGATTGTTTTGCACAACATGTTCTTCATAGTTTACTTTGTTACGAAACTCCTGGTGATCATCATCAAACACACACTGGGCCGTTTGTTTGTCAGTTAGACAAAAGTGGCAAAATCTGTTGGCTGAAAAGCTCTCTAAAAACCCACCAAGTGAATGGCAAGCGAGATTATCAGCAGTCAAAAGGCAGATAGTACCATGAAGCAGAGAAATCTGACCCTCAATTTCAACCTTTATCCCAACCGTTTCAAGAGTTTGAATGTTATCCAAAAAAGGCTTAAATATTTTTTCAAAGCCATACACCTCCCTGTCGATAGAATTAAAGAGTATACAGAGGTGGATGTTTGCAAGGGAGGAGTTGAATTCCACAGGTAAGTTTCTCAAACAAAAGTAAACAGCTCCCATTTTGTGAACTTTAGTTTTTGACCCCAAGGGTTGGTCGTTTCTAGGTCATCAAAATACATTTGGATTTGTCGGGCATTGGGATACCTGCTGTATAATGTATGATTTGCAAACTGTGTGCCGTCACAATAATCACGCATTTTACAATCACCACTTTTTGTCGATTGCTTATAGAGTTTCTGCATCTTTTCACTTCCAAAGAGAAATTTTATGGTATCGATAATGGAGATGTACTGGAAAGTGTCTGCTGTCAGTACTTGAGAAAATTTTCCCTGCTTTCTTGCTGTGTCACCTCTGTATCCTAAGAAAATTTCTGTGGGTTTGACAAGGGAGTGTCTCTCAGAAAAATATCTGCACATTTTGTAGGGAGTATCCACCTCTGAAAACATATTTCGTGCATTTTCAAAATCCTGCATTAAAGACTGCACAGCTTCATCATCATTTGATATAGAGTAGCTGTTAATCACAGATGCGGTTTTCTCTTTTAAAGAGTCCAAAGTCTTGTCCAGTAGCTCTTTGGTGCATGTAATGCTTTTCTGAACATCAGTTAAGGTGGAATTTGATGAGGAGTACATTTTAGCAATAAATGATGCTGCACACTCACGGTGGTCTGCAAAATTAAGTTCTGTAGGAGTGTCCAAATCAGCGTCCAAATTACTTTCAGAAGTGTCCATGGCACGAGAGCAAGATGGCACAGAAACATCCTCCAACCTATCACTTAGATTAACTTGTTCAAGCTGTTGTGGGTTTGCAACTGGTTTGTGTTCCCTGTTGAGATGTCTGGCATATGAATTGAAATTATGATATGTTCTCTGACAATGGTTTTGACTACATACAATTGTATATTCCTGTCCATCTGAAACTGCATGAATTTGCCTAAGATGTCTGATTAGTGTCCTTACTCTGTTTGAAATGGACTTTTTGCACTTGGGACACGTATA
>JAJHUR010101866.1:0-17202 GCA_027495735.1 Lutjanus campechanus | reverse complement strand
CTCGTCTGCCTTTTGAGTTACCCAGGACCACACATACATTAGCGGGATACTCACTTGTAGACTCTGGCATTGTACTTCCTCTCCCCAGGGAAGCCAAACATGCCACAGATGACTCTGCTGTTCTGCTGGTCCCAGTCAGTGTTGCAGATCTGCTTCCATTTACCGCCATCCTTGACCTCCACGTAGCCCTCTGTGACGGGGATCCGCTTACGGTACGATGACAGGATGGCTCGTATGCGCACGTCCTCCACTTGAATATCAAGGTTCTGTGGACAAAATATTGAGAAATGTGCACAGATGTCAAGAAAGTTGCTTTAATCACATAAATCAGAATATAAAACCATTTTTTCCAGCAAGAAAGTGCTGCTGTTTATCTCACCAACGTTATTTGTCACAGGAACTATGTACATATGTTTATGTGAAAGTCATTTCTGGCAAGACAGATCTCTGCGAGCTGATGTGATGTAAACAGGCTAACATATACAGCATTTCCTGTGTTACATAACGTGCACTGAACAGCCATCATCCCTCCATCCAGACTGCAGCCGCAGCCGCTCAGCTCTGTGCGCGCTGCTTGTAAATCTTCTCCAGCTTGCTCAAACATTTTTACAGTGAATCACCTTGTTAATGCTAAACACCATGACCGGCAGCACTGCAACTGTTTTTGGCTTTAAAAACCAAAGGTATCAAAGTGTTTCCATGGCGACACGTGCAACACATTTGAGTGTGTTGCTGTAAAGCGGCCAGGACAGGAAAAAATGCACAAACACAGCATTGTGAGCGTGGATGCAGTAGGAGGCAATTAAGAAACTGCAATTTCTTTCCAGCCGCCTCAGGTCTACATCATCGACCACAGACTTGAGCAGCACAGGACCGGGGACAGTCCCAGACTGCAGTGGTTTTCAAGCTCTTTCTGGCCAAGGAACATCAAAGAGCAAGTCAAAATCTCAAGGTACACCTGCATTCATCCATGCAAAATAGCCTCTATAAAAAAAAACCTAACCAACGGCTGCAGCTAGGGCTGGGCCTATGGCTAACAGTCACCAACCACTGAGCCCTATCATCGTAACATCATGATGCTGCTGGCCACTGCACTGTTACATCTCCATGTCCCACTTATTATTTTATTATTAAATGTGCCCATTTAGGCAAACCCAAGACGGACCCAATTTTCTGACATTCTATAGACCAAACAACTAATCGATTAAGTGATGATAAAAAATAAAAAAATCATTGTGGCAGCCCTAGTTGGATGCTCGTCAGGCAGGGATGTCAATGATAAAATGATATCATCATCTATTTGGCAGACATCACCAAACCCTAAAGGCAATGAGTACTAACCAATCAGAGACAGAGTTCCCGGAGTGTGGGTGAGGAAAAAAAACTCTAAGAATTCCCACAATCCGGTAACAGCACAAATGGTGAAAACTGGAGCCTGCTTTGACAGAAGAAAATGGATTTTTTAGGGTATAGAATTTTCCTCTGTATTCGGAAATGAGTGCAGACAAAGTAATGACATAGTATATTAAAATTTCATTCATAACTCTTTACATGGGTGTATATTACAATAATAATAATTTTCACAAAACCATACCAGTGTGCCTCGGACATATAGTACATAACACTACTACCAAACACCAGTAACAGCATGTGAGATTTAGTGGCATCTAGTGGTGAGCTTGCAGATTACAAACACATTGCCTTGCCCTCCCCTTTAAAGCATGTATTTGGGTGATATTAAGGCTGTGCAAATACATCTACTGATGCTACTGGACACATCTTCAGTGAGTAGCATCGTAGCAACATTATCCTGCAATGGTGAGACAACAGTCAAGATCTTTGCTTTGGTCTTGAGAAGTTGCAGCCTTTATCCACTGACAAACTGTATTCTAAACTGTACATTTACTGCCAGACCGACAACTTCACTGCTCACCTCTTCCTCCGCATGGCACAAATGGTATATCTGGTAAAACATCACATACAAAGGTATGAAAAGAGATATGGCCCAAGCCAGTGGCTGCAAAAATCAAGAAAAAATGTGAAAGGCTCGACCCGTGTTTGTTTTGGCCAGTCTGGACTACTGTAGAAACATGGTGGTGCAACATGGCAAACTCTGTGGAAGAGGACCCACGTCCATGTATAAAGGGTGATTATACCCTTATTATAGAATATACACTCATAAAAACATACTTAGGAAATTTATAATTATATTTCTGTCATATTCTGTCAATAGATCTCCTTAAATTTTACACACTGGACCTTTAAACCAGAAGAGATTCCTCTCAGTCAGTGGCCTGTTCACTCACAGGCAGTGTGAGGCTGTCAAATATCAGCTCGGAGCCTTTCCTCTTGGACTTTTTGCATGGATTAAATAAACATTTTCCTCTCCCATAGACCAAACCCACATTCTTGTGCTACGTGACAGCGCAGGCAGAAGGGAGGGAGCTCAGTCTGGCTGGTGGTGGTGGGGGGGTACGTTGCTTGGCTCAACAGATGGGCTGGTACAGACTCCTCTCATATACAGCCAAGAAGAACCTAGACATCAAATAATGAGAAAGCAGGGTTTCCTAAATTGGCGTTTGCCTCGGGGGAAGGGCAGATGCCACCAGAGTGAAAGCTACAAATCATCAGTCTTTCTATCCTCTGCTATTTTCTCCCAAAGATAACCACATTAATCAGTGCGGTCAGAGGCAACGAGGTCTGGACTGCAGAGGATATAAAACTGTACACAGGCTGAAATCATGGAGCATGATAATGACTGGAAATGTGGTGATATTGACCTTGTCTGGATTTACTGGATGTACAGTACATGACTGGGCGGCAGACATGCAAAAAAACAAGTCTGAGCCAAAGTTTGGCAGTTGGGTTAGCGAGGAAATCCAGACTGTTTGAACATCCAACCAAACAGGACGCTGAGGTACTGACAAACACGGCTGTGGACATGTTTGTACTCAAAAATAGAGATCGAATCTCTGATAAACACAGAAACAAAACAACTCTACCCTCTCCCTGAGACAGATGGAGTCCAAACCTTGGTGAGATAACATCCACACCCTTATGTGCATACGTACAAGAAAACTTATGTAAGAAAACATATTTCAGAGTTCAGATGGTCGTCACGTGTCTGTTTTCAAGACAAAGATGGGCATCCGACTGCAGAAAAGAAGAAATTTCTAACATGTGCGCCTTGTTTCGGCGTACTCTGGGGAAGGGGGGGCTTTTCCTGAGTCTTTTGCTTATCCAGGAGGAAAAGTGGCACAGATGGAAAAACCATTAGTGGGATGAGTTGTTGTACGGGAGAGGTAAAGGGGCCTCAGTGTGTTGCAACTCAGCTCTGATTCACTGGGGCCACTTCAAGGTTGTTGCTCGGCTATTGCTTCAAGCCTTTACGTCCCTGATTTGGAAGGCCACTTCACTGTGGTCATGCAGATGATTTCGTTCAACTTTACTGAGCTTCCATAATGTAGAAGGGAAGCCGCAGGTACAACTGTTTTTTTCTCCCAAAACACTGCAGCTGTCATGTAACATTAACTTAGAAATGGAAAGGAAACAGTGGTCATGTAGTAATCGATTTGGAATCTCATGACTAAAGTAGTAGTAACACTGGTTGGAGTTACACTAACTGTGTGTTAAACCAGCATTAACGGATACTTCAGCCAGCTGAGAGCAGCTTAACATCTACACGAACATGTTGGTTTCAGCCCGTCCTCTCCAGGAAAACAGTCGCCTGTGCCACAGCTTATTATAGGGTGGATAGTCGGGTCCAACCAACAGACTTTCCCCAAGATGTACTATCATGAACTAGATACAGTGAAAATGTGCAGTAGTGCATTCAATGTTCCTGCTTGGACCACAGATTTAACATTGTGATGATGACACAGATTTTTAAAATGCTTTTCTCGGCTCTAGGAAAGTTTCACAAATATAAAAACTCCATGGATCAAAAATTCATAAAAAGAGTCATAATTGACCACATTTGCAGTTCGAGGTGTCCTGTCAACAGCTTTAGAGATGTCTCTTTTTTGATGGTGGCTTAAGGGGAAAATGCTTTTTGGGCTGCTGAGGACTTTTCTGTTGCAATACTGCGAGTGGCTGCTGGGAGAAAATGGAAGTAAGGCTGAGCAGCAATGCCCTGTTGAGGTTCATATATTAAACATATGCTTTCTACCAGGAGATTCTTTGTCAATCAATCTATTCTGTTGTTTAGGCATGAAGACCTGTTGGTTAGCTTTTAAAGTTTTTGACTTACTGCTCTACTTAAACATCCAGCAGATATGGAGCAACATTAGCATTCATTTGGAGTGCTATTGATATCCATCTGATGAATATTAGTCCATAATGTTTTGGTCTCCACCAACTTCTGAGAAAACATTTGGCTCTTTAGCTGCTAAATTTTCAACTTTCACCACCTAGTTGTTCATTTTTTGTCAGTGGTTCATTAGAGCTTTTTTTTGCTGAACACAACTGCATAATGTGGCTGGAATGAGGCAGCTGAGAGCGCTGAGAGTGACCCAAAACAGTAACTTTAAAACCAAAACTCACAAGCTAAAAGATGGTAAAACGCTCCTTTGAGAGTCATCATGGTTAAAAATGCATTGATGAAAATATTAAGTAGGCAACTTTAATATTGGCCTACCAAGTGGTTGGATAAATTGGCTACAATGAAGCTGAAACACTCAACAAAACTGAGGATAACTTCACAGCTGAGAGACATAATTAGCAATAAAAATGGTAATTGGATCTATTTTTAATAGGGTATTGATTACTGCAGCTTTAAAGAAGAGAATCGCATAATCTTTATCTTTGAATACAAAATGTAATTCACTGATATTACACATGAATGAGCCTCAGCATCTGCAGTGATTTAATGCCAGCTTGTCTAAGGAACACATGTCATAAATATAAAGAGAACAGCTGGGGAACAAGCTATGAATCATTTCAAAGCAGGAGATCCGCCACTATTTCTTAAAGCTGTTACAGTCTTAAGTAATCCATGATTAAAGAGTAAAAAACATACTAATGAATCAAACAAATGTCATTAAATTGACAAACCAGTGCAATAGTCTTTCCTTTATTCTCTACACTTTCATGAAAATCCTTTTTATTAAGGATTTAATAAAAGCAGCTCAACAACAAAGCTGGGCACTGGCAATACGAGGCAAGGTGATATATTGCCATTTTTTAAATCCAAATTTTGGAAAACTGTCCAAGTATAAAGAACACACCACCATATGAATAAAAATCTGAGTTTTAAAAGTTGTTTTTATGCAATAAGGAAAGTGAAGATCGATAACAACACTGCTCTCTAGTGGTAGGTGGTTTAAACACGACACAAAATTTACCACTCCCACAAATCTTTGCATGTGTCACAATATCACGATACAGCGTTTTCAGAATCGGTACAGTATCACAAAACGTAATATCCCGATAGTCAAGTGTATCGATATTTTCTTACAGCTCCAATCAAAACTATTTGTTAACATTACCATGACTGATGATGGAAGAATAACTTACATCAGATACTGTATGTTAAGAATTCCTTTTGAACTAAATAACCCTCATAATATTACAGTTAAAAAAAAATCAGGAATGTCCTTTATCCCACATGGAGCCTCTGTACCTGTGTAACACAAGAGCAGCAGGGAGGGCAGGTGGTTAAAGAGACCATCACTAAATTTATACGATACACGGCATTTTGGTCGACTATTAAATTGATTAGCTAACACATCTGTTACTGATGAAATAAATTACCAAATTGGTTAATTCCCTGCTGAGAGGGTTATTGGTGCCTGGACAATTAAAGCTGCACTCGCAAGATGTGCCACCAGTGTAATAAATGCATTTAAGTGAACCAGTATAACTTCTGTTGAACAGCAGCCGCTGTGGTCAATTCAGGATAACAGCTCATTTAATTTCCCTTCATTTCCACAGATCTTCTCAAGAAAGCTGCTGCAAAGACTTCATCATAAGGTGACCAGACTGAGAGTGAGCGAGAACAGTGGAGTGAGGAAAAACAAGCTTGAAACATCAAACACGCGTCACGTTTTTTTCTTGTTTTACTTTTGTAATTAAACCACTGAATGTTTGTGACACGCTAAACATAGTGTAACAGTGAAAAGTTAAATTTGTAATGTCTGTTACAAAGCAATATCCATCAAACATTAGCCACCATAAGCTGCTGTTAGCAAGTAAGGGTGCAGAAGCAAAAGCATTTTGTGTATTTAATTAAGCACGTGTGGATCCAACTTTTCATTTGAAAGAGGAATAATGTGTTATTTCTCCTCAATAAAACTGTATACTCTCACTTTAAAGTGAGGTAGCTCTTAATAATTAGTAAATAATTAGAGAATAATTCTATTTAAAAAAAAAGGGGGTTCTGATTGAACTTGTCGTAGGAATTGTGATTGGCCTCATAATGTGTTTAACATTAAATTTCTTGAGCACCAAGTTCACCTGTCTGCAGATAAAGCAGATTGTTTTATCTGTCCCCTGAGGTCCGAAGACATAAGAGTTCATTCCAAAGTTAAAGTCTGTGTAAAGAAAAAGAGTGTTTTTCTTCTAAATACAGTATAAATGTTAGAAAACAGCTGTATTCAGGATTTTTTGGGTCGACCTGAAACATGGCTTGGTGACGTCCCCCAACACTATGTAAGTCCCACGCCCCGACACACAAACTATACCGCATGCCCCGTCCCCTCACCCTCCCGGTCAGTTACGAACATGCCTTTAGCGACTCTCTCTGTCTAAATCAGCCAAGCAGTTCACTTCAGTTCCAACAACCCAACACAGAAGAAAAAATGACCATCCTGTCACTGTCCTCTGGCTCTGGTAGTTCAGACATGTCTGGACATGGTCCAGTAAAGCTGCTAGACGAAGGTCCATGTTTCTTGTCATTTTCAGGTCATAGTGGTATTTAAATCTGAGACAGCTGAGCGGACACGCCCCCAGCATTTCAGAGAAGAGAGTTTTTCATGATTTTGAGAACTAATTTTATATACTTAGCTATTTCTTTTAATCATTCAAATTTGGCTTGTTTGGCTACAAACAAACACATTTATTGTTAGTTTACAGTATCTTTAAATGTTTTTAGTACAAAATGAAGCAAGAAAATATCTCTTCTTTAATCTGTCATATAGCTGTAGATTTACTATCAGCAGGAACAGTTTCGTTGCAAGAATATTCAACTGAGCCTGTTCTTTTTACTGTATGTTTCCTCTCAGTTGGAAAAATAACATGTTCAGATCAGGAACCTCTTTGTTTTACTATTGTTCTCCAGCTGTTTGTCCTTCTGTTTTTCTGCAAAAGGCTCCAAAATGTTAACCCTGAAGGGAAGGGTCCCCCCAGCTGACCTGGATGAGGGGTAGTCTGAGAAAAGGAGGACAGCCAAAGCCCAAAGGCTTGTCCACAATGTCCCGGTCAGTTCTTTCTCACACCTTGCAACCCACTTTAGATGCAAACCACACGTCTAAAATAGAAAAGTATAAATACCCTCTATAGTTATGAACTATAGTTTTGGTTGCCTTACCGTGCCCACATTCATCTGTGAATACTAAAAAAAGAATGAGCGCAGAATATACCATAGTTTTTAGTTATACAGTACAGAAAACCTCCACAGTCCACAGTGAAGTGAAGACTGCATTTGCCAGCAAAAATAAAGTGCATGGAGCTTAGGAACATATGGTTCTAATAGAGGTCCTCAACAACTCTCTCTGCCAGCAGAAATCACCTCACATCCACTGCAAAATACCCAGAAACTGGGTTCATATGCAGAGCGGCATTTAGTCACAAGCCTCTCCCCGAGACTCTGAGTGAGCCTGCAGTCATTCTCAGGTATTTCTGTGGTCAACAGCTCCCTATCTGGTCATTATGTCTAATTAATAGACACTCTTCCTCGAGACCGGATTATTCCACCAGCTGCGACACAAATTGAGGATTATGTGTTTACAGAATGCAAGAGAACGCTCTGTGGCAGCGTGCAGTTCCTCCTTCAACGTCCATTAAAAGGGCTTTTGTTAACAAACTGAAAGCAGATGTTCCGCAGAGTCGTGACAAACCCCGAACTGGAGCGTAAATTACAAACACAGCGATTAAATGATAATGAAGTGCTCATAAATGGCATTAAAACACATGGCGAATAAAGAGTGATTTTAGGGTACGAGGGTCTGGCCGGTGGTGCAGTTAATCTAATTTTGAATTTCAAAGTAATAGTTCTTGGCATTGTTGTCGGCTGACAGCAAAATAAATCAGAATCATTAGCTCTGACAAAACTTACAGAGTGAGACACAAACTAAATACACATCAGCTGCTTAGACAGATGATTCAGAAATGAATCTAAGCTGTAGCTGTCTTTTTCTGATTTGTTCCTCTGTACTGGATGTGTAAGTACACTGTAAAAAAAAAAAGAAAAGAAGAAGAAATAGCTGAGACGACTTCAAATTTTAAGGCAACACACTGCGATAGATTTTGAGCTTTGAGCCCAACTCAGACTCTTAAGTTTTGAAATAAAAAGTTTTGTTGACCTATAATATGTAGTCAAGATTATTTACTTTCCTCTTTAGATAAACTTGAATCTTTGAGTTTTAGAAGCTAAAAAAAATTCAGAAATTTGTAGAGGTTTGTATTTTTTAATGCTTAAAATATGAAATGGTTTTATTTGAAAATATTAAAATTTCAACTTTTACTTTCCCTTCAATGAATTTACTAGATATTTTTTTGAAATACAGAGTTTTGAGTTTCTAAAACTCATAGCTTTAAATTCATCTAAAGAGAAAAGTAAAAGATCTCATCAAACGATCAGAACTTGGTAAAAACTTTTTCAAAACTTTTTTTAAAAATCTATTGCAGCACGTTGTCTTGAAATTTTGAGTTTTCTCAACCTTTTCGTTTTTACAGTGTATGGCAGTTTAGATAAGCCATCTGTAAGTGGAAAGTTTTTCTGCCCAAACACAAAATCTTTGTGCACACACAGTTGGCACTGCGGTTTTAAAACCTGCATATGCAAAGAGCACTTCTTTCCAAAGCACCACTGTGTATTTGCCCTTTCAAATGGTCTTATCCCCATATGGACCATATTATACAGTATCTAACAAATATCGACAGGGCAAGTAGCCTGACGCGATTCCATAACATCCAGAGAGACGTTTGTTCCAAAATCTCAAAACAGAGTGAGATCTTTAACCAACATTCACTGACAGTTTGAAACATTTTGAGACAGGACTGAAGTCATGTGCTGGCATGGCTTGACTGGGTTTGACTCGACATGTCAGCCCAGCACGGTCGCAACAACAGGGCGACTCGCTTGAAGGTGTGTCGGTGGATAAACAATTTCCTATAAATTCTACACATCAAAAGTCCACAAATAAAAGCTGTTATGGAAAAGCTTTTATTTTGGAGTGACAAAATAAGGAAATGGAGGGTTTTCATCAGTAGTAACCTAATGTAACACCTATCAGCTGAAAGTGAGCACGAAACAGTAAAACAAAGCAGATACCTGAAATAGCAGGAGAGAAACTAAACTTCAAACCGCAGAGATTCAGTTAGAAACTACTAAAATACTGAGAGCTGAACACTCTCCTCACCAACCTCTGAGTTGAGATTTAAGGATTGACAGAAGAGCTCTGGTATCAGCATAGTATTGTATCAGCAGATATCCAACTTCAGATATCAGAAACTGACTGGAACTGAGAAAAAGTGAATCGGTCTCTAAAGAGCAATGTCTCTTTCCAGAAATTCTGAACTAGTTACTCAAGATAATCCACAGGTCTTGTTGTGAGCAGTTTCATGTAGGAACTACTTTCAGTCTCCCAAACTACACCACCTACTCATGGACGCAAGGGTGGACGCCCAGCCATGGATTACGCCATCCTGCGCAGTCACAACCATGAGTAGATGCATGCTTCCTTCTGCGCCGTGATATGGTTGGCAGGCATAGCTCAGGAAAAAGAAAATAGTTCCTACATAAAACTGCTCACAACAAGACCTGTGGATTATCTTGAGTAATAGGTGAGTTTTGGGGTAAACTGTCCCTTTAAACTGTAGACAATGGTGGGATACCGAGTGTGTTTTCCTGTCAGCACATATGTGACACATGTTGCACAATGTGACAAAGAGAAACAGCTGTGAAGAAGAGCAGACAGATGATTGCATTCCTCTCCAACACCACCTCCCATTAAATGTGACAAATCTGTTCCGCACATGACTAGAAAGATGTAAACACGGTCAGAATAATCAAAGGCTTTACTTTTCACACTGGTGCATGTTTGTGCCTTTGAAAAACAGATTCCACTGCCTAAACGCTGCCCGAAAAAAGACCCAAAATCCCTGTGAAAGCAAGCCCCGCCCAGAGAGAGATCCTCTTCACACTGATGTCAGATGGAGCGCTTAATTTTAGAGTCTCCAGAGGCTAAACATCCGCCTGCGTTGCACTGTGGGAATGTGATGCCTGGGGGCGAAAAAACGTTTACATCTCCGCAGAAACATCTACCAGCTATGTGAGAAAAAAAAATTCAATAGCTGAAAAGCATTTTAAGATTGTGGCACAAAGGGCGGCCGCGGATTAATCCGAGTTCATAGAGCAAACCCGCTGAAGGGCTGACGAGGCAATTTACAGCTCCCCGCCACGACATGGTTGGAGATTTACAGGGAGGAAAGTGGAGGATTTGACCTTAAGGCCTCAGAGGGGAAAAAATGACTAAAGAGAGGAAAATGGGAGTTGTAAACTCTGCTTGGGGTGACTTCATGGCTGCTTGTAATCTCCTTATGAGAGAGAGAGCGCAGCAGAGAAAGGGAGGAAGGAAGGGGAAGAGAGAAAAGCTGCAGAAATAGGGATGAAAATGAAAATAGAGAGGAGCGCTTTGGTTCTACTAATCCCCACAGCCAGATCTCATCACTACCTGTTCTAGCACGACAACCACAGAGGATTTGTCAGAACAAGAGAGCAAACTAACAGGTAAACTGGGCAAGGCAGCGTGGGGATGTGGCCTATAGGCATCTGTTATCACTGAGATCTTCTTATTACATGCAGCGCTGACTTTCAGTAGGGGTTTTTATTTATCTAAGATGAAGAAGTGTAGCTGCAGGAGCTCTATTTATTCCCATGCATTTATATTAAATGAACAGTTCACCCCAAAATCAAAAATATGCTATTTATCTTTGCTGCACACTCACACCAAAAAAGTTTCGGAGATATCGGCCGCAGAAACGTCTGCCCTCGGACAAAATGGCACTCGGCTTGTGGTGCTCAAATTGCCAAGGAAATACATTCGAGAAATTCAAAACCAGCGTTTCTTTCCAAAAAATCATGACCCAGTTATTCAAGATGATCCACACGTCTTGTTTTGAGCAATTTCATGTAGAAGCCACATGAAAAGAAATTAGTTCCAGTAGATTCTACTGCAGGGAGAGATTAGTTCCTACATGCAACTGCTCATCACAAGGTGTGTGGGTTATCTCCAGTAACCAGGTCATGATTTATGGAAAGAGACAATAGCAGCTGCAACAACAGCTCTGCCACGACTGGTCGAAAAGACAAACAGTAAGAGATGAGTGCGGAAATACTTTTCTTTCAAGGCAGATCATTTGCGATTGATAATAAATTTGCAAAACCATTATGCAAACGGTGCTGTCAAACTTTTCAGACGAAAGGAGGAAACACGTCAAACTGTGCAAAGTGCTATCCTTGTTATCTTTATCCTGAAATACACGTTACCATCATTTTTTGTTTGAGACAGCTGGCATTGCTGTGTAGCCAATAGGGTTGAACCGCTGATCACAATTTTTTATTATTTTTTTTGCAATATGGCCGAGTGCAAAATCCAAATCACAGAACCAAATCACAATTTTTTGAGAAAGGAAAAACGTAATGAAGTCATACAGGCGTAGTAGCCTATATGTTCAGTGATGTTTGAAATGGCTAAACGATAAAGGCTAAAGACACTAAAGGCTACCATGTTTAGGCTAACAAAATGTAACCATAGCTCACAGTAGTAGGCTATCCTGATTACTAGGGATGCATGCGCTTAGTCGACTACACGATTCAACACTGCCACCCTCACTAGTCGGCACCAGAAATACTAGCTGGTTGAACTATTTATCAATATTTTGTTCATCGTAAGTGCATATGACCCGATGGCCCAGGCAACTCCAGATGTTTTTAATCAGCAAAATCGGACAGATAACAGCTCGTAAAACCAGCGCGGTTTGGCAGTGTTTTAATCTAGAAAATGGAAATAATGTTGAATGTAGACTGTGACAGAATAAACTGATACATAATCAATTGACTGGAGCAACATGTGACCACATTCAGCACAGACGCAACCACAATTAACCTGCAAGCAGAGCAGCTGCTGCTGCTGCTAGCACTGCTTACATTAGCTACACTGCGTAGCAGGCTGGCAGCTAACGTCAGCTCCGAGTCAAGCATTTAGTGAGATGTCATGTTTTGCAGGTTTATGTGCAAAGTTCGTATTGCACAGCGCAATGTGACACACATTTCAGCTGCATCTAAAATACTACTTGGCGACTGTAGACTTAGATTTACAGCTCTAAATGGCTCTTAATACACACACTATTTTTTCTGACAATGTTTAACATTATCTTTTTTTTTCCTGGTTGTTTTCTTATTGTTAGACTAGATGACTAGTCTAAAATTAAATTTTTGCGTTTAATCAACAGGGAAATTACAGGAACATCTCTAACTCCTTCCATTCAGTCTGTGTCATCTGGCATCAAAATACGATGATGGGATTTTCCGCTGTTTTGTTTTTGACTGCGGTATCAAATTGAGTATCGGGAATTGGAGAATTTCTGGTATCATGACATCCCTTGAGGACACTGTTTGGAAAAAAAAAAAGTGGCTGAAACATGCTCCCCGGTGGAAATTGAGGTTAGGAATATTTCACTATGCGGATGTCTTTATTAAGCAGACCTGCTTGTGAGAAAAATGCTGGAAGAGTCACACATTATAAGCCATTTTTCTCCCGTTTTAAAAGCCTTTGATGACTTATAATTGCGTACGTTTCCACGATTACAATGCTCAGCCCTAATTACATCTCTCCAGTTTTCCTTCACTGCACAGACATTCTATAATGCTGCATTGTGTAGCCAGCCCCCACATCAGTTGACATTTCTCCATAAAGTCAAATGACTAAGAATATTCCTCTTTCACGGGCCGCTCCTAAGATGTTTCTAGCGGCTGTTTTTGTCCTTTTCTGAGTGTTGACTTGAATAAATCAGCCTCAGAAGTCTGACTGCATCACTGTTCACATAATTTGGATAAACGGGGCAGAAGCCGCCTGTTGCACCCGTGTGGAAACGGGCACTGCCAAACATCACATTTCATAAACCCTGGAATTTCTTCATGTTGAAATTGGTTAGAAATGGAATGTAATGCATGCGCATGATCGCAGGTCAGACCCCAGTAATTATCTGCGGCCGCTCCTGCACAAACTGAAATGCTGAGGCCAGGCAGCAGACTTCCTCAAAACACGGCAGGAATATATATTTAAACAGTGTAGAGATGCCACGGTGAATGTTCCACAGACACACAACTGAGCACTGGGTGTCAATCTGTGTTGTTTACCGTGCAGCTGACTGACACACAATGCTAAATATACAGTCACAGTCACAGAAACCCATGCAAAGCCATGAACCCTGCTGACCACAAAGGGACAAACTTATGGAACAACATGTTTGTTTTCTACAAGTTTCCAAGTTGGTCAAAAAAAAGAAAAAGGCTCAAAATGCAGAGATGGGAAGTAACTAAGTACAAATACTTAATTATTGTACTTAAGTAGATTTTTCAGGCATCTGTACTCTACTTGATTATTTCTTTTTCTGACACAAATATCTGCACTTCTACTACGCCTTCCAATTTTTTGTTAATTTAGTTGCAAGACGAAAACAGTGTAAAAAGATGAAAAAGATGTAACGAGACAAAATCGTAGCACGAGGAAAACAACGTAACAATACATAATACGACATAAAATGATGTAAAAGACAACAAGATGAAAATGAAGTAACGAAACATAACAAGACAAAATTAACATAAAAGATTTAACAAGACGAATATGACGAAACAAGATGCAACAAGACAAAAATTACGTAAAAGATTTAACAAGATGAAAATGACGTAAAAATAACGTAACAAGACAAAACAAGACAAAATTATCTAACAAGACATAAAATATGAAAAACACATAAGATGAAAACGATGTAATGATACACAACAAGACAAAAATAATAACAAGAAGAATATGACGTAACATTTTGTAACAAGACAAAAAAAATGTAGAGATGTAACCACACAAAAATTACGTAACAATACATAACAAGACCAAAGTAATGTAAAAGACGTAACAAGACAAAATTACATAACAAGACCATAACAATATGAAATTGATGCAACAAGATGAAAACAATGTAACGATATATAACGAGAGAAAAATAACATACAAGATGTAACGACAAAATGACGTAAAACATGTACCCAGATGAAAATTATGTAACAATCCATAACAAGACAAAAATGACACAAAGGACGTAACAAGACAAAATGGTGTAGCAAGACATAACGATATGAAAAAGATGTAACAAGACAAAATGATGTAAAAGATGTAACGAGATGAAAACAACATAACAAGACAACAGGACAAAAAACAGATAGAAGACATGAGAAGATGCAACAAGAGGAAAATGTCTTAAAAGATGTAACAAGACAAAAACAACGTAAAAGATGTAACAAGAAGAAACAGACAAGAGTGTGAGACTGAAGTAGAAACGTCCTTCATAGGGCGACTTTTTACTTTTATACTTTGAGTACATTTCAGAGCCTGTAGTTTTTCACTTTTACTTCAGTAAAGAAGTTGAATCAGTCTTTTTTTAACTTCTACTTGAGTAAAGAATGTGTGTACTTTTGCCACCTCTGTCAAAGTGACCCTTCAACAACGTGAGAAGACACATGGGTCCCTGAGAGGAATCTGAGCACACATGTCAAAGGTCAGCAACACGTGTGTGCAAGGCTTTGTGTTTCACATCCCTCTGAGCTCACTCTCTGGGTATTTCCTCTGTGGTGGACTGGCTGCCCATCGTACCGAGGATACCATCACCTGAGGAGGCACGCCGGTTCCTAACCCACTCTGAAAGACTACTAATCATCCTGCACCGCAAAAACCCCCAGCGACATGCCGTCATGGCTGCCATTACAGTACACACCAGAAAGTGCCCGCGTGAGTCACCAGATTACCGCTTCCAGATGATAACGCCAGGGCCCGGCTGTGCGTCTGGCTGTGTTTTACATACTCTGAGCTCACGTGACTTCTTTTAGTGAATGGAAAAGCTGAGTCTGATTTTTTTTTTGTTTTTTTTTTTCACCTTGTATCCCAGCTTGAGTCCAGACGTCTAGACTTCTCCAGCCGCGCTCTCTGGAGAATCTTAATCTTTACTGTTTGTCTCTGGAAACCTCTGCACAGGAAGTTAAGCTTGATGTATCTGCAGCCTTAAAGGGGAATTCAATTTTACACATCAAAGTCTGTTTACAAGTCTTGGGGAGTACGACTTGTCCTGTACTATGTGAAAAAACTGTACAAAGCCTTTTGTGTCTGCAGAGTGAAGTCTGATAAACGTCCTTAACTGATGTCAAGTGATGTGAATCAGCATCAGCTGGAACCGAAGACTACAAGTCTTGTTCAGGCTGCTGGACGCCAGTTCTCCAGCCTACATTAGCTGCTACAAGCGCACACACTGAGAAATAAAGGTGCTAACTAGAACCCATTAAAGGTATTTGGCTTGTCCCAGTAGGAGAACCCTTTTTGGTTCCTGGTAGAATCATTTATAAAAATCCCATTATACCCCTCTCAGAGAGTTGTACTTTGAACCCAACATAAAAGGGTTACACTGGGAACCCTCAGTGAACCCTTCTATGGTGTAAAGGTTCCACCCAAAACCCTCTCTGGGCGTTCTATAAAAACCCTTTCCACATTCTAAGGGTGCTAACAAGAATACATCCAGGGGTTTCTAAGGGTTTCTAAAGAAAACCTATCTATATTCCAACAGTTTTATCTAGAACCTAACAAAAGTATTCTACTGAGAACCTTTTTTGTTCCAGAGGGTTTTATCTAGAACCCACCAAGGGGGTTTTACCCAGAACCTTTTTATATTCCAAGGGTTTTAGCTAGTATCCACCGAGGGTATTTTAATGAGAACTATTTTTGTTCCAAAGCTTTTTTTTTTTTATCTAGAACACATTCAGGGGGTTCTCCCAAGAACCTTTTTATATTCCAAGGGTTTTATCTAGAACCCACCAAGGGGGTTTTACCCAGAGCCTTTTTATATTCTAAGAATTTTATCTAGAACCTACCAAGGGCATTCTACTGAGAACCTTTTTGTTCCAAAACTTTTTTATCTAGTACAAATTCAGGGGGTTCTCCCAGGAACCTTTGTATATTCCAAGAGTTTTAGCTAGATCCCCCCAGGGGTATTATTCACCAGAGGTTTTACCCAGAACCTTTTTATATTGCAAGAATTTTATCTAGAACTCACCACTACTGAGAACCTTTTTGTTCCAAAACATATTTATGTAGAACACATTCAGAACAGCTGGAATAGGCTCCAGCCCCCTGCGACCCTTCAAGGATAAGCGGTTATGGACAATGAATGAATGAACATTCAGGAGGACGTGCTCCCAGGGACCTTTTTATATTTCAAGGGTTTTATCTAGGGGGGAGGGGTTTGATGATATCACGCACCCAAGTGTACAACTCGGCCGCGTATACAACAGTTACTATATAAATTTTCCAAATTCAACCAGTAGATATTCAAAATAAGACAGGAGAGTACAAATTTATGTATGCATTTATTTTTGGCTAGGAAAAATACAGGAAACACACATTTGACTTTTTAAAAATCGGATAATGTGTAGGACATCATGTTTGTTGCACGCTTGCAACATGCAGCAATAGTACAAATCTATTCTGTATCTATGCTGAATGCTGCAAGCCTGCTGCAGCCGCAACATGCTGCATCTCCATTTGGTGTAAATACACGCAATCCACGACCACTGACTGCTGTGAATGCAGCGCAGCAGACGTACAGCAGTTGTACTGTACACCTGCAGCATGCGGTATAAAACAGCAGTAAGTCCAATACTCAGTCTCTTTTAACTCTGTTTTTGGTCTCTACCAACTCCTGAGGCAAATATCTGTCCAT
>JAJHUR010101865.1:27372-39684 GCA_027495735.1 Lutjanus campechanus | reverse complement strand
CCCTCACAGTACAAGCAGAGGACCTCTGCCAGGAGGTACGCATGGTGCTCATTTTGAAGCAGCTCGTAAAAACGGAAAACAAACATTGTGTAGGAGCTTTTAGACTTCCCTGCAGAATAAAAAGTTATGGAAAAGTTATGAAAATTTACTACTGCAATTTGAAATGAGTTGAGATGTTGTGAAAAACGTAAAAACAAGAATGATTTGCAAAAACTTTTTGACCTATATTCAATTCAAGACTGTACAAAGACAAGAATTTCTAAATGAATGAATCATAATATTTATTATTATAATTATAATAATTAATTAGTTCAAACTGATTAACTTTATTGTTTTTTGTAAATATACACTCACTCTGAATTTGATGCTTGTAACATGCTCCAAAAAAGTTGTGACAGGAGCATGTTTATGACTGTGATACATCAACTTTCCTTTTTATAAGACTCTTAAGTGTTTGGGAACTGAGGACACTAATTGTTGAAGTTTTGAAAGTGAAATCTTTCTCATTCTTGCTTGATATACAACTTCAGGCACTCAACAGTCCAGGGTCTCTGTTGTCATATTTTGCACTTCATAATGCACCACACATTTTGAGTGGGAGACAGGTCTGGACTGCAAGCAGGTCAGTCTAGTACCTGAGCTCTTTTACTATGAAGCCACGCTGTTGTAACAAATGCAGAATGTGTCGTGGCATTGTCTTGTTGGAATGACTGCAGGGACGTCCCTGAAAAAGGCGTCTGGATGTGTTGCTCCAAGAACTTGCATGAACCTTTCAGCATTAATGAGCCCTTCACAGATGTGACAGTTACCCATGGTGCCATGGGCACTAACATACCCCTATACCATCACAGATGCTGACTTTTGAAGTTAGTGCTGTTATCAGTCTGGATGGTCATTTTCCTCTTCAGCCTGGATATCCATGGTTTCTGAAAACAAACAATGTTTTCTGAGCATTCAGCAACTTTCCCTTTCTTTTGTTGCCTCTGTCCCAACTTTTTTGAAACGCGTTCAGGCATCATATTCAGAATGAATGTATATTTCTTTGTCTTTCTCATTGTACCGTAATCTATTGAATACAGGTCAAAAATTATTTGCAAATCATTGTGTTCTGTTTCTATTTATGTTTTACACAACATCCAAACTTTTTTGGAACTGGGGTAGCACATTGAACTCAGTGGTAATCTGGTTGTTACTGCTGAATCAGTATTTGTTAATGTCCTTTATACTGCTGGACCTTATCAGTTTGTAAACGTAGATGGTTTCAGTGTCCACAGCTCCAGGAGACACTTCATCAGGAAAAATACACTGACTTGTGCCCAGAATAATGCATAACTCACTTTTATTTTTTATACATTTTTAACCACACCACAAGTCCAATCCCGTACCTCGTGAGACAAGCATTGGTCTCCACAGAGGAGGCAGTTTGTGCACACAGGCTTGAAGGCGCTTAGTTTGTACTGGCCAATTTGTGGTTTGGACCTTGTTAAGCTTCTGTTTAGAGGCGACTACCTCTGTGAGTAAAGTATCTGAACAAGCTCAATGAAGCATGAAAAATCTTTGCTTGGGGTGATGATTAATCCAACAAAGCTGCCCAAAAGACAGTCATGCCAGTCTGAATAATTATGAAATGTAAATTGTCTTGTGGTTAACAAGGTGAGTGAAAACAAAAATGAGGGATTTGTTGGATCCAGGCCATGCATGAAAATTGAGTGAGCTGGGGAAAAAAAGTTTAAAGAGGCAGAAGATAGAGGGTTTTAAAATGGAGAATTAGGGTGAAAAGAGGATAAGATGACAGGGAGATACTCTACATTTGAGAGGAAAAAGGTAGGAAAAGGAAGAAGACATGAACCAAAGTGTAAATTTTTGCAAATATACTGTATAGAGCAATCATGCATCATGTCCCTTGTCTTTAAAATGACCATGCTCCCCTTTGGATGAAAACAAGTGTAAAAATACCGGCAACAAATTGGAATAAACGAGTGGCATTGCGACTAAAAGCTGCTGTATCTCATTTTGCACGTCAAACAATGAGAAAAAAACAGTTGCGATTTTACTTACTTCCCCATGGAGTGAAGGACAATTGAAGAAGAGATCTGTAGCTTCATGGCTGATAATGTACCTTGTAAACAGCATAAAGTAATCTATGAAATGGAGCTGAAACTGACCTGTTTTTTACTTTTTACTTTTACAAAATGTTGCGTATCTGTTCAATGATAGCATAAACGGTCAGTATTTCCGCTTTGCACACATTATGATCATGTAACAATTTTGTAAAATGGGCTGTGTTTCTTGTGGCACCACTTGGATGGTGAAATGTAATGGATGTAAAAAATGTGCGTCATTTTCTATAGGCTACTTATTGAGCTTGGTGAGGATGGCTGCAAATGCAGATGGATTCAATCCGACTGGCATCCCCTGCCTTAAAGGCTTGAGATTTTGATTCATCAAGATGCATCGATAATCGTTTTATAATTGCATCGTAGCCCTCTGAATTGGAATCACATCATATTGTGAGGTGCCAAGAGACTCCCACCCTTAGTTTGGGCAGATTACCAAAACAGCAAAAATAAAGTGTTTAAAACACAGACAAAATGACAGATGTCAGAAATAGATTACCTGGAGATTCAGTCATGTAGGTGTATCCATCAGGATCGTCCACTTTGATGGAGACAAACTGAGATATAAAGATGCTGCCAACAACATAACTTAATTCTTTGCATGACTGGCCACAGAACTTCCTAATAGCTAAAAAGCAATATAGTCTTCTTATTTTATGCTCTTAAATTGGCAAAGGCCTCAGAATGTGCATTCAAGGCCTGTCAAATTAGAGGGGCTGCTTTCATCCAAAAAGATGGGCTGCTCTCATCTATAAAATATCACACTGTTTATTTTTATTTTCCCATCCACCAATTGCTGTTTCTTCTTTAAACAAGTTGTTTTGAAACAGTCTCAGGTGAATAATTACACCTCTTAATGATCCACATACACAAATGAACCATCCGCAAGAAGGTTGTCTATTTCTATAGTTTTTCTTCAGGCCTGCCACTGGATCTGATTTTCCTTGAAATCAGATTAAATGAGCATGTGCTCACATTTTACCAGGCCAAGTTACACTTAGTGGTACGTTAGCCAGTTAAGAAGAAGCCAGAGGAGATTTTTATGTAGATGATTTTTTTTTTTGACATTATATTTTGTGGTTATGGCACAAAAACACTCTTGCTTCTGTCCACGGGGACTTCCAAAATCAACACAATATGAAGGTTTCTTGTAGTAGCTTTAAATAACAGTCGACAGCTCTGACTCCTGAGCCGCGGTACAGAGAATGACAGAAAACAAGAAACCATCAGTGTTCAAGTTTGAGTCAGTGTGAATGTGCCACACCTGACTTCCTCGTTGACAAAACACAAGCCACTTGGTCTCTACTGAAGCAAAGCGACAGTAATTGACTTGTGTCCCCCGCCACGGAGCCGAGCCTCTGCATGCTCAGCGTTGAAACTCAGCCTGTCACACAGAGCCTGGTCCCCATAAAAAGACAGAAATTGTGATATGGTTTGCTATGAATTAGGTAGAAGCTCTATACAACAATGACAGCCTACACCCACAATAGGCACTTCATTAGGATTAGTGTCAACTTTTGATAGGTGAAACATGAACAAGTGTAATACAGGCTTTTCAGCACAGTCAGACTCCTGCAGTGTGATTTTTAGCTGATGGGTAGATGTGTAAGAGTCAGCCTTGTCTTGACGAAACAGGCTGCTATGAGCTGTGTAGAGTTCATTCAGAGGACACCAAACAGCGCTGCTGCAGAATTGGTATTCCAGTGTTGACAGGAGTGGTGTGAAGATACATTAGAGGGGCTGGCTGAGATCTATTTTTCCTCACTCACATACAACATGCTGTCTTCCTCTGTACGGTAAATCAGTGCGCACTCACCCACCGGGCACAGCTCCCGAAGCGCTTAACAACGCGTAATAGTTTGAGCTGCTGCAGTGTGTCTAAAGTAAGTGGCTGTGCTGTGTGACACTCAGATTGGCTGTTGGGTAAACTAATCTCCCAGCAGCCCTTGGTGCAGCACACACTGCAGGAAGGAGGCCAGGATCTGGGCGGCCAGAAAAAGAAACTCCAGCAGCTTACAGCAGTCAGTGTGGGCCGAGGTGCAGCGCTGCTGTCGAGGGGGAGGGGAAAGTGCGTCACCTTGTTAGTGAGCGCTTTGATTAGTGTAATGGATGAACTAAGCTCCAAATGGGAGACGAAGAGGGAAGAGGAAGAGGCACAAAGATGGAGAAACAGAACACCAAAATGCCTGCTGTCATGAGTCAGTACACAGTCCAAGCCACAAACAATAGCATCTTTCCACCAAATGACAAACACAAGAGCCACATGCTTAAAATAGAACCATGTAACAGAGAGGAGAAAGGAAAGGAAGGAATAAAAACAGAGCAGGGTGGAAAAAATGAAAGCCATACAAGAGGAGTGTAATGTGCTGTAGTTTAGAAAGGTGCTTTCCAAGTTTTTCCTTTGGTTAAATACAAAATTGACCAGTAAAACAAACCTGTTGTGGCTTTGTGTTTTTTTTTTTCCCCCAAGTGTAAAACAGCTAGCACTTAACAAGTGGCTTTACAGCTGAGTGAATATGAAGCATTTTTCTGTCTGGAATGTGAAACCCTACTGTAAGTTAGTAGTTGGCCAAGTACAACAGTATATGTGCGCTTGTGTTGTATACATGCACATGTACAGGTTAGGGGTGGAAATCTCTTGGTACCTCATGCTTTGATTTGATTTCGATTCAGAGGGCTACAATGCGATTATAAAACAATTATCAGTGCATCTTGGTGCATCAAAATTTTAAGCTTTTAAGCCAGGCAATATCAGTCGGATTGTATCCATCTGCGTTGCTCGTGCTCAGCCATCCTCACCAAAACTCGAGAGGAAGTCTGGCTTAGAATGTAAACACAAAGCACATGTTTACGTCCATTATGTTTCACCGTAAGGCCACAAGGAACCTACAGCCCAGTCTTACAAAAGTGTGACAGGTGATCATAGTGTTGAGATTTGGGTTTTAAATTTCAGATTCTTGACTTTTCTGCATCAATTCATGATCTTTCAAGAGAGGATAAAGATGTATCTCAGGATCGATTACATCCCCACCCCTCGTACACGTATGTCTGTACACATTTGTGTTTTTACTATGCTGTCACTGGTGCGGGGGCATTATGTTTTCTGGTCGTCTGTCTGTACCAGTTTCGTAAATGCAATATCTTAAGAACACCTTCAGGGAGTTTCTGTGTACAAATGTACAACTGTTTAGAATTGGTAGGTCAAAGGTCAAGGTCACTGTTGCCTCACTAAACACACTTTTTTTGGGCCATAACTCAAGAATTCATGTGCTAATTTCACACAAATGTCTACCAGGATAAAATACTGACGTGATAATGTTCTATATCCAAAAGGTCAAAGGTCAAGTTCACTGTGACATCATAATCTGCAAAAACACTTGAAGTTCCCTACGGGGACTTTTCACGCTGCATATTCTAAGGATAAGGAAAGCCCTGGGCTAAGCATTGACCCCGGAATAACATCCTCTGCACAGAGATGGAGGACAATCTCCCAGCTTTCGTTGCTAAAACTGGATCAAAACAAATAAGGATGTGTAATGTGTAAGAAGTTGACAGTCTGCCCTGAGGCTTTTGCGTTAGAGTCAGGGTCGTTGAGTCACCACAAATCATGAAGGTCAAAACAGTTCAATGTCAGATGTGGGGACTTAAGAAACATGGCTTTGGGCTGAGTTATACTAGAGAAGAAGTAGTTGTAGATAACAAACAGCACACATTTTGAGACAGTCTCTGCTGGACGACATTCATAGTGTTACACTTTCTTGTGCACATGAGAAGTGACAGAAATAGTTGTGTCCTTTCTCACCAGCACACATCTGACAAATCATGTCATGAAGTGGGTGTGAATATCAGTTTTAAAAAGTTAGTGTCGGACACACCGCACCCCCATCCCCAGTTCCAGTGTTGGTTGTGGAGTTTCGAAAGCTATTCAACCATCTGACATGCAGTTCTGACGGAGGTTACGGCCTGCTTTAGGGTTAAATGTTTTTACTTCACTTGCCCAGTCAAGCAAGTGGGTCAGAAATCTACTAGCCTGACCTCAGTTTTCACTTGCCCCTGTACAGATTTGTTTTATTTATTAGCAGTTATCAAATAACAAAAAAGACTAAAGTTAGCAGTCATATTTAATAAGGTTGCAATGTATGTAAAATGGAAAAAAAAATAGTAAGAGACATTTTCCTCTATAGGCTCTTGCTTTTTGCCAGGCTGACATTGTAAATAAGAATTTGTTCTTAATGATTTGCATGGTTAAACAAAGTAAAATACTAAAGCAAAGTCATGCCTTTAAATGTCTCATTTTATCAGTTGATGGCCCAAAGTTATTCAGTGTAATATGATAACAAATGAAGAAAAGAAATGACTGAAATCTCCATATTTGTGAGACTGAAAACGACATTACGGATTAATTTAATGATTAGATTATCAAAATAATTTAATAGTTTAATTGTTCTTTGTCACTTGTCTTAGTGTATTGAAAAGAATCATGTTGATTGTTGAGTCTCATTCCTGGAACGTCAGGTACTGATGTTTTGCGTTGCACGGCAAAATAACCCACTTTTAGTGGGTTGTGGGTATTGATTGAGAAGGATTATTTTTTTTATGAGTCCATGCATTATTTTTTGAGAAGTTCCTGGCTGTATAGTTTGCCTTTAAACAAGTCCAGCAACAGTTTTCCTCACCATGGTTCTGTGTTTCTGTTCAGGTGCAGAAGATTCTCCAGTCCAGCCAACAGAAAGAGGGTTTGGAGCTCCGGGCTCTGCTCACCAATCCTCATCTCCAGGTCAGATGTCAACTCTGACTCATCATATCTCCCCTTCACCTACAATATTATTATAAAACTACACCAGTGAAGCTCATGAGGCCATCCAAGCCTTCAGACCTACTCACTTATTTAGTTAATATGCTGATAATTGGAATCCTGGAAATATGGTTAGTGTCATACTGTACTTATTCCAATAGGATAATTGTTTCTCTTGCTCTGTCCACTGGGAGGTCAAAGGTCAGGGTTAAATATAGTCCATAGATTATGAGAGGGAAAAATGGGACTTAACTGCTTACCAACTCAAAGGCAACTGTAGGACTTTGCCACCTTGTGCTGTCATATATATACTGTGTTAAAGGCAAACCAAATGACAGATTGCTCCGTCATGATACAATGTGCTGTGCATCAGAAAAGAATGAAAGATGTAGAAAGCAGGGATTTTATTAAGGAAGTCAGGAGGTCATTTCATGTTGGTGTCCCTTGAGCTAGCAGGACTTCATTGTTTTTCTTCAGGACATTTGGGTAGGACAGACGCTTGATTAAATCTTTTATGACACATCTATTTTATCTGGTATTATTAGTTGTTATTTTAGGTTGTGCAAAAAAAAATTCAAGGTCAGTTAGTCTGTGTTTTCTTCCAAAGATTAATCTAGTGGGTAAGACAAGAAATGCCAAGTAAGGCCATTATGTAAATTAGGCTGTAATGTGGGTCAGCTATCTTGGTAATGAAAACACGATTGGCGCATTCTTTGAGTAGAGCACTTGTCAATTTCTTTGAAATTAATCAGGAAAAAAAGGCAAGGAATGAGAATTGTAAAAGATCTTACGGGCTTGTGTTGTGGGTTTGCAGGGCACAAAATTAATACCAGCTACCAGACAAATGCTGGTAAAATATGCAAGTGGCTGGTAGACTTGCTTCACTCACCAGCTAAAACTATTGTAATCTATTGAGTCACTGGTAAGATTTGAACATTTAGTAGCTACTTGGCTCATAGACAAAAAAGTTAATGCTGAACCTTGTGTGTTTGTGTTGAAGACAGCCTACAGCTTTGGTGTAGTTTACATTTTCTCATTGACATACAGTAATTTAGTTTAGTTTAGCCACATTTAATTTTCAATGAGATTTGCTTTTATGGGTGAAAGAGTTGTTTTGCCGACAAGGTGAATACTTCTCCTAAATACAATGATATTGTCAGACAGTTAAAGGATGTAACTGATATAAATATGTAAACATTATGTCATTATTGAAAAGTTACTTGAATAAGAGTCAGGTTGATGAGATGAAATGGCTGGAATGGCAGAGGGAAGAGGGGAATGGAGAACGGTGAGGCGGTGTGGTCGTGAGACTCATTAACTCTGAAAAACTGGTCAGCAAAATTCAACCACAATCCTGAACATAGCTACCACAGAGGCAGAAAACACTGATATAGCCATGAGTGAGGGAAGAGCTGGGGTTGATGTGTTGGAGAGGCAGTTGAGCTGATGGAGGGCACATGTGTAGGATGGAGGCCATGGTCACACATCCTCAAACACATGTCTGTGCTGTTGGTTGCCAGTCAGAGTTCACTTAAGTTAAACTCCACACGTCGAGAAGATGCAAATTTGCACATGTGACTGTGCGATGAGCAGAACCCCGAGCCAGGAGACCGAGGATGGTACAAACCCCAATTCCAAAAAAGGTGTGATGATGTGTAAAACTAAAATAAAAACAGAATGCAATGATTTGCAAATATATTTCTATTGAATATCATACAAAGATAAAATATTTGATGTTCAAACTGATAAACTTTAATGTTTTTAACTAAAGATTTCTGAATTTGCTGCTTGCTACCTGTTTCAAAAAAAAAAAAAAAGAAGGAGGAAAAGGACCATAACGATTGTTACCATCGCTAACTTCAAAAGCCAGCATCTGTGATGGTACCGGTGTTTCTTAGTGCCCATGTCATAATTTCCTATCACACTGTCACATCTGTGAAGGCCCCATTAATGCTGAAAGGTACATACTGTACAAGTTTGGAGCAACATATGCTGCCATCCAGATAGTGTGGTGCATTTTGAAGTGCAGAGACCCAAGACAACTGAAGTAAGAAATGAAGGAAAGAATTTCACTCTCAAAACTGGTAAACGTACCGTTATCACAACTTTTTTAGAACATGTTGCAGGTATCAAATTCAGAGAGTGTATATTTACAAAAACAAAGTTTATCAGTTTGAACATTAAATGTCTTGTCTTTGTTCTGTATTCAATTGAATATAAGTCAAAAATGTTTTGCAAGTTATTGCGTTCTGTTTTTACTTACATTCTACACAACATCCCAACTTTTTTTGGAAGTGGGGTTTGTAGACCATGCACATGCCAACACAAACAGACAACAAGAGACAGACAGGTGCAGTGGGAATACAGGGAAGGTAAAACACATGAGAACACTGGAGAATCTGCTGGGGTACAGCCACACCTGTAACAAAAGAGATTATGATTAACTATTAGAGGTCGAATTTTTGTCCTATAACTTGGTAGTAAGTTAGTAGTAAGTGAGCAATTCAGTCCAATCCGAACAAATGGTACATTGGCAAGGCTGCTGTTAGCACAGCGGACTAACTGGACAGTGATGATGGTCCTCATGGTGTGCCACATGCTCCATCTATCTGTGAACAATCAGACATCACAGGTACAGGCAGCCACTTCCCCGGCAGTGTCAGAAGTCATATTATAAAAAGCCTTTACACACTTGTATTTGGTTCTATTCAGTGGGACATCTGTTTGGCATTTTGTATGTCAACATGAAAATAATCAAATAGATATAAATCAAATTACTTTGCTTTGAAGTGTCTCAAACTGCCAACGCTCTACATTAGTCACTTCAAGCTTCAGTGATTCTTCTGCAGAAAAAAATGTGACCGCATTATGAGGCTGCCATCGTCCATTAGAGAGGCAATAAGGTGAGAAAAGACCTCAGGTGGAAGTGATTTTATGGTTGAGGGTCCTGACAGGGGAGCGCCGGGGGTCTGATGTTTGACCCATGTGACTGTGTGAACCACCAGTTCTCCCACTGGCCTGTTAACCCCTCCACTGAGCCGGATCCATGCAGCCAGCGGGGGCAGTATGATGTGATGTGAACCCGCCTTGCAGCGCAGAAAGTGTAAACAGATTATGTTGGTCTCTCTGCGGGGAGCTGAGGATCACATGAGTCACCCTGTAGTCTGTACAGGTAAACAACCTTGTTACGATGGAGGCAGGTACATCTGTGAGAGGGTCCCCTCAAGTCCCCCTGTCTCCTTTTCACAGTTTTCTAGGACACACAGTTTCCTCACGAGCAGGGAAGCCAAAGGTGTTTGATGATTGATGGCGGCAGATCCCAACTCCTAAATGCTGGGGGAGATTAAGACGGATTGTGCGTACGCCAAAGCTTAGCCCGGCCTCCGCTCTCTCAGCCCCCCCCTGCTGCAGGATAGAGAGACTAATTTGGACAGACGGTTATTAATTGTGGGATACGGAGTACTTGTCACGTTAAATGAAGTGAGGGAGCAGTCTCTGTTTTATTTCTAGCTTAGAGGTGGGTCTGCTGACTGCTCTTGTTAAAAAAGATGGGGGGGGTCAGCTGGCTTCTGGTAGCAGGTGCACCTTTGAAAACTGTTTGTTAGCTTTAGTACCAGCCACTTATGTGTTTCAGGTTAAAAACAATGCTAGAAGATCTCTGATCATTTTATTTTCATGCTATCAACATCTATACATACATACTCAGAAGCCATTCATGCATCCACCTCATGCTGCCTCCTTCTTTATTTTTCTGTCTGTGTTTTCTGTCTGTTATGTGTTTGTAAAATGTTTGCATGTGTGTACTGTTTGTGCTGTGTGTGTGTGTCTCTGTGTGTATTTAATGTGGCAGGCACTGATGCAGGCTCATGACAGTGTGGCGGTGCAGGAAATGGCAGAGGAAAATGTGACCCAGCACCTCGGAGAGACAGTTAAACTGGTGCGGCTGGAGAAGGCCCGCGACACTCCACTGGTGAGACGCCATCTACTAGTCTTTTTGAGTCACCACTACTAGGGCTGTACCAAATGTCATTTTTAGAATTGAAGCTCCTATTGAGGTTCTGGTTTAAGCCCCAGCTATTCCAAGCATGAAAACGGATATAGATAATTTAGTTGGTTGAACAGATACAGATTCAGACACTGTTGTACTTTCTCATCCCTACAGTGCTCCATTCAAATGCTGACTTAGAATTAAAATGTCAGTGTCATGAATTAAGCTATTCGGTTCAGCTCAAACTGCTGCTACCTTCTCTTATTGCTGTGTGCATACGTCTCGTATTTTTTCACAGCTTCGCAGCCATTTAAATTGTTTAATGCTTTACAATCAACTTCTGAATGTTGTACTTCATCATTACTGATCTTGTGAAAAGCCACTGAGGGAGGCAAGGCGATGAGAAAAGTTAGTACTGTATGTAATTACAGTGCAATGAAACTGAATGAAATGAAGTGAAGCTTTCAAATTGAGTTATTTAAATTTAACAAACAACCAAAAAGAAAAGGATGGCTACAAAAGAGTCATTAGGACATATATGGATACTAACATCGCATTTTTTAACTGTGACTGCACAAAACTGACAACTCAAAGGGTTAGTCTGAATTATTTGAAGTGAGGTTGTATGAGGTACTTATCCATAGTCAGTGTATTACCTACAGTAGATGGCAGCTGGTATGCCTCCAGTTTAGAGAAGCAGAGAGAAGTACCAGCAAAAAACAACAACATCAGTTTAAGTATACAATATATTTAAAATATTTTTTACCACTTTGCCTTGCCATCAGACATATTTTTCCATATAAGCCAAATATCAGTCTCTCTCTCTCTCTTGCTCAGCCGGACTCCATTTGTAAAATCAGTCATTTTACCTCGCAGAACTCGGGAGTTGCAGGTCTACCACTACTTTGGTTGGTTAGTTTGTTTGTGTTATTGTGTGACTTTGGTAAATCCAAACTAATCTTTTAAAATACTGAGCTCACAAAATAACACAAACTAGACCAGCAACTCCTGTGTTCTGCAAAGTAAGAATACTGATTTTGTCAAAGGAGTATGGTTGGTTTGGAGAGAGCCACAGTGGAAATAGTTAAAATATTCTAAATAGAGCATATTGCTGAGCTTCCTTCACCTGCTGCTTGTACAAACTGGGGGCGTACCGACTGCCATCTACTGTAGGTCATACCTTGACTATCTCTAATTACCTTACACAACCCCACTTCAAAAACTTAGAATGATCCCTTTAAACATGAATGTTTTTGTGCTTTTTGTTGTAAGTTTTTGTGTATTGTGGGCAAGTCTAGTCAAAAAAAAAAAAAAAAAGCAAGCCTTTACTCTCAGCCCTCGTCATGCTCCACCACTCACATTTATCATGTGGGTGTGTCTGTGTCAGTTTACCCACAAACCAACAGGGCAGC
>JAJHUR010101865.1:0-26764 GCA_027495735.1 Lutjanus campechanus | reverse complement strand
TAGTGCTGAAATTACACTTTATGCCTAAAATAGGCTAATTGATACCTTGATAATACACTACCTACCAGCCTTAGGGTGGAGCAGCCATTCACTACATGATGTGTTGTGAAATGCACACACATTAATGTGGCAGCTTCGGAGTCGTCGTCGTGGCCAAAAACTACAAGTTCACTTGGTCACAATGAACGTTAATCTCGCGATAAAAAAAATGACGCCGTTAAAATTGATTTGCGTTAACGCGTTAATAACGCGATATTTTTGACAGCACTAATTTAAATTGTTTAATGCTTTACAATCAACTTCTGAGTGTTGTACTTCATCATTACTGATGTTGTGAAAAGCCACTGAGGGAGGCAAGGCGATGAGAAAAGTTAGTACTGTATGTAATTACAGTGCAATGAAACTGAATGAAATGAAAAATATCCACATAGCTTTCAAATTGAGTTATTTAAATTTAACAAACAACCAAAAAGAAAAGGATGGCTACAAAAGAGTCATTAGGACATATATGGATACTAACATTGCATTTTTTAACTGTGACTGCACAAAACTGACAACTCAAAGGGTTAGCCTGAATTATTTGAAGTGAGGTTGTATGAGGTACTTATCCATAGTCAGTGTATTACCTACAGTAGATGGCAGCTGGTATGCCTCCAGTTTAGAGAAGCAGAGAGAAGTACCAGCAAAAAACAACAATATCAGTTTAAGTATACAATATATTTAAAATATTTTTTACCACTTTGCCTTGCCATCAGACATATTTTTCCATATAAGCCAAATATCAGTCTCTCTCTCTCTTGCTCAGCCAGACTCCATTTGTAAAATCAGTCATTTTACCTCGCAGAACTCGGGAGTTGCAGGTCTACCACTACTTTGGTTGGTTAGTTTGTTTGTGTTATTGTGTGACTTTGGTAAATCCAAACTAATCTTATAAAATACTGAGCTCACAAAATAACACAAACTAGACCAGCAACTCCTGTGTTCTGCAAAGTAAAAATACTGATTTTGTCAAAGGAGTATGGTTGGTTTGGAGAGAGCCACAGTGGAAATAGTGAAAATATTCTAAATAGAGCGTATTGCTGAGCTTCCTTCACGTGCTGCTTGTACAAACTGGGGGCGTACCGACTGCCATCTACTAGGTCATACCTTGACTATCTCTAATTACCTTACACAACCCCACTTCAAAAACTCAGAATAATCCCTTTAAGCATGAATGTTTTTGTGCTTTTTGTTGTAAGTTTTTGTGTATTGTGGGCAAGTCTAGTAAAAAGAAAAAAAAAAAAAGCAAGCCTCTACTCTCAGCCCTCGTCATGCTCCACCACTCACATTTATCATGTGGGTGTGTCTGTGTCAGTTTACCCACAAACCAACAGGGCAGCAAAATGCCTGTCAGTGTGAGCTCCAAGTGTTCATTTGAAGACACTGGCACTGACACAATGATGTTCACTGTATGTGACACATTTCTTTGTATGCAAACTGCTGCCTCTCCTCCTGCTTCCAGACTCACATGTCTCTGTTCACTGTCATTTTAGGGAATATTATGGGTTTGAAGTGTTTCATTTACGTATTAATTATCTGGTGTGCTGCTTGTTTTGTGAGATCATTTCTGTCGTCTACACTATATGAGCTCTGTGTGTGCTTGTGTGTGTATGTGTGTGTTTGTGTGTGCGGCCTTCAGGGTGCGACAGTACGTAACGACATGGACAGTGTGGTGGTGAGTCGTGTGGTGAAAGGCGGAGCAGCAGAGAGTAGCGGCCTTCTGAGTGAGGGGGACGAGATCCTGGAGATCAACGGGATTTCTCTTCGTGGGAAACACGTCAATGAAGTCCATGACTTACTGGTGAGGACCAGGGGTTATCCAGTGCTGTTTTACAAAAATTCATGGGGAATTAACTCTGTTACAACTTCATTTTAGATCAAACTAGCTTTGTTATAGTGTAAATACAGGTGCTTAAAATGTCTTAATAACTAAAATTCTGCACATTAATGCCATTAAAGAGAATTCATTCAGAAATAGTGGTCTTACTTGGACCATCTGTTGCTCAATAGCTGGTGAGATTAGGTGTCACTAGAGCTGCAATGATTAGTCAATTAATCAATTCGTTTTCAACTATTAGATTAGTTGCTAACTTTTTTGATAATCAGTTCATTGTTTTGAGTCATTTTTTAAGCATAAATAGTTTGGGGGGGGGGGGGTTGTGTTGGTTTATTACCTGTGTGGTAAAATAAAATGGTTAAATTCAAAGAAAGACAGTTGTATTCAAAATAAGGTACTTCATTTCAAAATTAAGTGGTTAAATTAAAAGTAAGGCAGCTAATTTCAAAATTAAGTGATTAAATTCAGGCGCCTGTTGACCACATCTGATTTTTTGCGTCTCAAATGTGAATATTTTCTGCTTTCTTTAGTCCTCTATGTGAGTAAACTGAATATATTTGGGATTTGAACAAAACAAGACATTTGAGTATGTTGCCTTTGGTTTTTGTGGAAACAGTGATCAATGTTTTTCACCATTTTCTGACATTTTATGGCCCAAACAACTAATTGATTAATCAAGAAAATAATCGACAGATTATATGAAAATGAAAATATAGTATATATATATTAGTTGGAGTCCTGGGTTTCTCCCATAATTTATATCCACAGAATTATTTTGACAAATGTATTCAGTCTTAAATTGGTTGTTGTTGCTAGTGTTTGTGGATTTCACTCTCACATCTTTTCTCCTTTTGTACACTCAAGACGCATGCTTAACAATAAAATCCCATAAAATAAGATCTGGAGTTGTGGACACAATAATACATTTATTTCGAGAGATATTATTATCCTAACAGAATAACCAGCATTACTGCTGACTGCACTGTGAAAAAAGAGTCATTTCTTTTTCCTGTGCTAGTTTAAATATGATTTAACATAAATACATGTTCTCCAAATATAATATACATCCAACTGCATCGCAGTAAAACATTGTTAAACGTCTGAAGGCCTGGGTAAATACAGAGAGTAAAAGATATTGTTTTATGGAAATGTGATCCCTGTAATGTTTAATTCATTGCATTTCACCTCTTCCTTCAGCAACAAATGCACGGCACTCTGACCTTCCTCCTCATCCCGAGCTCTCAGATTAAACCTGCCCCACACAGACAGACTGTGGTAAGTCCCTAATGATGTGTGTGTGCGTGAGGACGCCTGTCTGCATGCATGTGATGCCAACCTTGACGTTGTAAACCCTGTCCTCAGATGCACGTACGGGCTTACTTTGACTACGACCCCTCCGATGACCCTTTTGTGCCGTGTCGGGAGCTGGGCCTGTCCTTCCAGAAGGGAGACATCCTCCACGTCATCAGCCAGGACGACCCCAACTGGTGGCAGGCCTACAGGGATGGAGATGAGGACAACCAGCCCCTGGCTGGACTCATTCCAGGTGGGAACCAGACCAGGGCTGAATATCAATATGTGGTTTATTGCTTCACAAGGGCAGATAACTGCGAGGACAAATTGCTACAATACAAAATACAATATGTACAGGATTTATGTATTTATATGTCTTATAGTATCACATTCTTTATTTTTGTGTACAGGTGACATCTCATATATATATATAAGATATAGAGAACTGAACTACAACACACTGTACAAACTATTAAAACTAAAGTGTATGGTATGTCCACTTACAACACAAACAGTTGTATATCAGCCATGTTGCATTTTCCCTTCTTGGTTTTTTACTTTATTTGCTTATTTTATAGGGAAAGCACACGTTAAAGAACATCAGTAAAAAAAATATAAGCTGTAAACAAAATAAGGCAGTCAAATTCAAAATAAAGTGGTTAAATGCAAAGGTAGGCAGTTACTTTCAAAATTACTTTATTTGTTTATTTGATAGGGACGGTCCACATGTACGTTAAAGAACATCAGTATAAAAATGCAAGATGTAAACACACGGGATTTGAGCAGAAATGCTTATTTACATCTGTTGTCTGTACCAGAAAACAAAAACAAGACATTACAAAAATACACAGGTAAAAAAAGACAATATACATTTTGCAACGTGTCAAGTTGCAAGTTATCACAGTTCTAGTTTGTTTTATGGTATTGTTTGAGATGAGTCTTTAGCAATCTGTGCAGGGCACGTAGCTCCAAAATGTGAGAAAAGGAGTGACGCTGTTGGAGCTGCATGCAAATGGGGGTTGAGAATAAATGTCAGAGGACCAGGTCTGTTTTCAGCTCAAGGTCACTTGATAAAGCAGTTATTCCATCAGTGAATACAAACGAAATGTGAGAAATAAATGATAATGCTGACTAATTTGAATAAATGTGTAGATTAGAAATTGTCCAACCAGTGCACACGTTTAGATCAACATTAAAATTCTCAGTGTAGTTTTACCAGAATATGTCATCCACAGAGGACTGTACTGAAGCCAGTCATCAAGAGCAACACTGTTAGTACATCAGTAGAGTACATACACAATACACAGTTAATGTCAAAATAAAGCGGTTCAATTCAAACTAAGGCAGCTGAATTCAAAATGAAGTGTTTAAATTCAAAGTAAGTATTCAACCTTTTCTCCTGGTCTTTATTAAAACAAATTATCAATGATTTTTTATGTTGACTGCAATGAAACATTTTATCATGATACATTTTTCAGCTCTATCACCCAGCCCCTCTAACTTAGATCTTTTAAACTTGGGTAAATTACATTTAACTAAAAATCTAAATGCCTTGTGTCTTAAAAAGATGTTAGTAAGTTAATTTCATGATCAACACACATAAACTAAACAGTGATACTTGATACCAGTGTATTAATGATGAATAAACTACACAGATGATGTGTATTGATATATTGCCAAGTTGATTATTAATTCCAGGCTTACGGTCGTAGGACGTGAGAATGCAGGTGCATTAAAGTACTTGAAAGTTGTCTGGGACTAATAACTTACCTGGCACTTCTATCCTGGCAGCAAACACCACCCATCTGGCTCGTCAAGCAGATTAAAACAAACACCTAAGAATTATTTGCGATTACTCTCTGACCCCAGCCTGTTGCGGCTGGAAGAAAATGAGGTTAATCACTGGAAATGGAAAGCGGGCTGTTCTTCAGCATGTCTAGAGAGTCTAGAGACAAAATATAGAATATTTTCAATTTTAAAAAACTATTGATAACATACCAGACTGTGACAATATCTACCATAACAGTACATGGTTATTTATTTTGTTTTAATTATTGCATATAATTATTGCTGCATTGTTTTTGTTTTGTAATTGTACAGAAATAATTCTCATTCTCTGCCAAAAAAAATTCAAGCCAATTTTTTGCACATCCTTAGATAATGGCTGGCTTCTTTTATTTTGTTAAAGAAGGAAACAAGAACCACATCAAGTTATTAGGAAAAAAAAATTTTAATTGGATTTCTGCAGGTCATTAAAAAGTCCAAAATCCTGTTGTCTGGATTTTAGGCCTTCAAATGACTTAAATACAATTTTGACAGGTCTTAAAGATTTAATTATGAAGTTAACGTTGCTTTTATAGTTAGATTTAAGTTCAGTCTTGCTTTTAAATGTGTTTTTGAAAACTGTAAAGATCACGCTGCAACAACTACAAGACAAAACCAACATTGAACCAAAAACCACGAGCATAAACTCTGCATCTACTGTTTTTGCCAGTCTGGAGGTGAAATAGGTCTTAAATCACATTCACAGTTGTCTTAAAATGGTCTAAAAAGACTTAAATTAAACTTTATGAAACCTGCATAAACTCTGTTATATGAGATTAAATGCTGTTCACATCAGATTTGTTCAAGTCGTCATTTTTCTTTGCTTTTTGATATTGTGATAAATATTAATGGTATTATCGTATTTTGAGTTTTTGATATCGATACACCTATACCAACCAACATGTTCAAATTAGGGAAGTTGATGATTAATCATTAATCAGTTGATCCCCATTAAGAATGTAACCAATCAAGAATATATTAATTGATAATTAATCAGTAATATAGAAGGCTGTAATTGTACCTCATTTAACTTTATTTTGTGTGACTGAGTCTTTTGTCAAATAAGGAAACTTCAACTTAAAATGGGAAAAAAATTAAAATGAGGAAAATGTTCTGTATCATATTAATTATTGATAATCAATCATTAAACAAAAAGTCACCTATCAGTTAAGAAAAATGTACAAATTTTACAGCCCCATTTTAAATCCATTGAAATGTTACAGTTTTAATTTTTTAATTAATTAAATTTTTTAATTTTCATGTTTTTTTTTACAGTGTTGGATAGCTGATCTGTTTCTCTTTGCTTTCCTCTCTTTTTTCTTACAGGGAAGAGCTTCCAGCAGCAGAGAGAGACCTTGAAGAAAACTATAACAGACAGGAGTCGAGAGCACCAAGGTAAGCGCAACATGTTGAAACACACCACTGTGTGGTGAGAAAACACAAGATATGATTTGCAAACTCAAACATTTTTGCATCCATCACTTATTCACAAGAAAATTTAATTTGTTGTGTCTAGATGGTTGTAACAAAGTGAAAAAAAATCTCATCTCTCCAGGGAAGCTTTGGTGTTCAAAGAAAAGCAAGAAACTAAGGAAGAAGAGCACGTCTACCTTGAGCAAAAATACTGGTAAGACTCTGCTTTCCCTCTTCAGAAGCTTAACGCGTTGAGAAGTGGGTTTGCGTGTTTGAGGATGTTCTCCCTCTTCCTCAGCCACCACTGTTGAGAAGCTACGCCCTTAACCCACAAAACGCCAGTTGTCGCTTCTCATTTGCCACCGGCGAAAGCATTGTCAGCATTAACCCCACACGTTAGCTGGAACTGACACGTCTTGTCGTTCTCGCAGCAGCTTGTCCAGACTCGGTGTGTCACAGGTCAGATTAGCCCCGTCTTCACCGACTGGATCAGAGGAGGCAACAACAGGTGCCCAGCAGGTGCCTAAATGGCTTGAAGGGACCTGTGGTGTTATTGGTTCACACATAGAAACATATATGTTCAGACTGGTGCACACAGACTCACACACTGTTCAGTAGCACACTGAGATTTAATATGTTGCTGAGGGGGTCGAACATGACAAATATCACAACTTTCACATAAACAGAATGATGATGTAATAGTTCAACATTTTATTGATTTCCAAATCCTTTCCTGCCTTCAGACGGAGGTCAAAGGTCAGAGTTAGTTACTGAACAGCAGCCCCGGAGCTAGGAAGGATTTGGTATGTAGGTCGGGGATGTCTCACTAACCCCTCCCGACTGTCCCCTCAGACTACGACGACATCCTGACCTACGAGGAGATGTCGCTTTACCACCAGCCTGCCAGTCGTAAACGCCCCATCGCTCTCATTGGTCCTACAAACAGCGGCCACGACGAGCTGCGTCGGAGGCTTCTGTCCATTGAACCAGAAAAGTTTGCCGTTGCTGTTCCACGTAAGTTCGCACTTTGTCGAAGCACGCAATTCATGGCTTCAGATGACATGACTTTCTTCAGCTGTGACTGCACAAGATTGACAACTTGATAGTTTGAATTGATTAAAGTGTGGTTGTATGAGGCTCTTGTCGATAGTCAGTGTTTCACCTACAGTAGATGGCGGTCAGTATGCCCCCAGTTTGGAGAATAAGCAGGAGTAACAGCACGGAAGCTAAGTGATGGACAAAATGTATTCTAGCCACTTAAAAACGCTCCACCTAAAAAGTATAAATATCATTTGAAGTGTACGCTATATTTAGAATATTTACATCACTTAACCTTGGCATCAGGCAGCCTTTTCCGACAGGAGCCTGCAGTCACCATCGGCAAAATCAGTCATTTTACCTCACAGAAGACAGGAGTTGCTCATCTGCTGCTGCCTCAATTGTGCCATTGTGTGGCTTTGGTTTAAAAAAAAAAAAAATTAAACAGCAAAGACATGCAATAACACAAACAAGCTAATAGATGAAGACAGTGGTAACCAGTAGCTCCCATGTTCTACGAGGTAAAATTGCTGATTTTGTTTGGTTAGGAGAGCAACACATAGCTTGTATAATTGCGGTTTCCTGTCAGAGAAGGCTGTAGATGGTAAAGGGGTGAAAATATTCTAAATATAGCGAACACTTAAATTGATAATGATTTTTTTTAGAAGTGGCAAAAGTATCTTTTGTTGCTTACCCAGTCCACAGCGGATCATTGCTTAGTTTCCGTGCTGGTACACCTCTCTGTTTCCCCTAACTGACGACATGCCGACAGGCATCTACTCTAAGTAATACACTGACTATCAGTAAGTGCCTCATACAACCCAACACTGAATAATCAAAACTATCCCTTTGAGAAGAAGAAGTCAAATCAATCTGTCTTTTTTTTTCATGGCTCAGACACAACCAGAAACGCAAGGATACATGAGCGGAACGGGCGCGAGTACCACTTTGTGAGTCGATCTGCCTTCGAGACAGATTTAGCGAGCGGAAAGTTCATTGAGTCTGGAGAATATGAGAAGAACTTGTACGGCACCAGCACCGACTCGGTTCGACACGTCATCAACTCTGGACGCATCTGTTTGCTCTGCCTCCACACCAGGGTAGGAAACGTGTGACTGAGCATTGTTTCTCTCTAACATGTTAATTACAAAGCTCATTTCATCCCTCTGTCTGGATCTTAACCGTTGTGAGCCAGCCAGAACATAATTACACACCTTTCATATCTTGAACATAAATCACAAATTGCTTTTGGTTGATAAAATATAGTCAGTAGAGAAAATGTCTTATTAATTCTTCTTTAGCCCTGTTTTTTGTTTGTTTTGGTCTTTCCTTTTTCATGTATTCATATGTCTCTGGTCTTCCTCCTGTCAGTCACTGCAGGTACTGAGGTCCTCCAACCTCAAGCCCTATGTCATCTTCATCGCTCCTCCTTCTCAGGAACGACTACGCACCCTGCTGGCCACGGAGGGGAAAACACCAAAGGTACCCACTGTACAGTGTTACAAAACTGTATATAAAGTTAACATACACATTGTACATTAAATTACATTTATTTGATGGATTCTTTTTCCAAAGCGACTTAAAATAAGTGCAATATTGCAAAAATCATGCAACCATATACATCAACTTTATCAAATAAGCTGAACTGCTTCATAACGCTCCAGTGAGAACTGTATCTTCTGGTCATTTGATTTCCTTTTCAGCAATGGATATTAAAAAACAAAAAGTGAATCATTATTTGTTTTTTGTTTTCAAATACAAAAATTATTATTGAAATACAAGGTGTTTTCTTTTTCATGGCTAAAAGGGAGATGAGCAAAATTTACAATTAGTTTGATTTTAATTTTCTATTTTGTATAACAAAAAAAATCACTAAAAATAGAAATGAAAAATAGCGTGTTTTTCATATTCTGAGACTGGATATTACATATGATGACATATGACATATTGCACATCATGATTCAGTGAAGTCTTGTTGAATGTGACGTCACTGAATAAGCCCTAATTTGATAAAACAATTTCCATAATAGAAAATTAATGGGAAAGTCGTCTCAAATTACATTATACCTCTAATACATGTCTTCATATTTCAACATCATATAGTTTGTGTAATTTTTTAATGGAGTCCTGAACACGATGACCCTGACTATAACCATGTGAAAGATGGAGTTATTTTACTGTTCAGTTTGTGCAAATTATGAATCGTATAATATACTTTGAGCTGACTTCCCCTTTCATTTTCCCAAAAACTGAACAGTAAAAAGCCAAAGAAAATCTCACGATATGAAAAAACAAGACTTTTGTCATCAGTTTTTCGAATGATTGTGTTTTTGTTACATGAAACAGAAAAATTAAAATCCAAAACCATTTCTTGAATTTCACTCATCCCTTTTTGACCATAAAAAAGACAAACACCTTGTATTTCAATTTTAATTTTAAATAAAATCAAATTACCAAAAGACCAAAAGATCCTACGGCTACATTTAGAAACAAGTAAGATAATGACATTGACGTTGTAAACATCATAGTTTGGACATCATGCATGCAGTTATTTGTATAAAAAATGCAATATTTTAAGGCAAAATAATAGCATTTATGATTACTATTTTTACTTAATTATGATTATGAAGCTTACTCCAGGTACTACACAGTATACTGGAAATAAACAATATTGTATCACAATCATGAAGTAACAAACTGATACAAAGAACGCTGCCATCGTGATGATATCAAAATATTCATATGCTAAAAATAAAAGCGTTTAAATTCATATCCAGTAGTTATTTAAGAAGAGTGACCACCCTCTCACCATCTTGTTTTCTTTTCACAGCCTGAAGAGCTGAAGAAGGTTATTGAAAAAGCCCGAGAGATGGAGCACAATTTCGGCCACTTCTTTGACGCGACCATCGTGAACATGGATCCGGACCAGGCTTTCCACGAGCTGCGCAGGCTGATAGACAAGCTGGACACTGAGCCACAGTGGGTGCCCACCTCCTGGCTGTGCTAGAGGTCACAGGGTCTCACTGCAGGGAGCCTCAGGGGTAGGAGGAGGAGGTAAACAGACGAGCAGACATGAATGTTCCCACAGATTTGAAAACAAAAAAGAAGGATGGACAGTGCTGATTGTCACTGAATTTTCACTTGCACATTCTCCTCGTTGATAGAGGAGGTGATCTTTACCACGTGTTGCAGGGACGGACTCAAGTTTCTTACTTTGCTTTTTGTTTGTGTGTCTGTCTTTGTGGGTGATTTTTTTTTCTGTTTGTTTTATGAAGGTTCTTGTTCAGTTTTATGCAAAGTCATTTATCAAAGAAATAGAAATATTTCTATACTATTCCTCATAGTTATTTATAATTGTAAATATATATTTTCTAGACAAAAGGATATTTTATTGTTACATTTTGTGTAAGTGTGATATACAAAACCTGCACGCTCAACTGGGAGTGTGTTAATGTTGCAAATATAAAATGGTTTCCAGGTACCAAACAGAAGAGAGGCACTTGTGCTGTGAAAGTGGCTGCAGTTTAACGTCTTCCTGTCAGAAACACAGAAGAAGAATCTGCTGAAACCTGCATAGATTATTAGTACTTCCTCTACACCAGTGTCAGTGTTATCTTGTGTAGTCTCATGTTTCATTTACGCTGTGATAACAGACCTCAAATCTAAGGTATTGTCTCTAGCCAGTTATAATTACTATCAGTATATCATCATGCTGGAAAGTACTCCTGAGATTGTTTTTTTTTTTTAACCAGTAGGACAAAACATCTTATCACTCAGTGTAACTCCAACAATGACAGTATTGCTTCTTTGCAGGGTACATATTAAATCATCAGCACAATTCTGGAAAAGTGTTAATAAAATCAGATTCATATGTGAACAAGTGAATGAATGCATTGATTTCACCTTGTGAGATTGTGTTAGAGAGCATAATTTAAAATAAGTTTGTAATATTGGTGTCGCAGCACAAATGTGCACTAATTCAACTCTCAAGTTCTGCAGTAACTAAAACTAATGTGTTAAATGTGGCATTCTGGTGCAAGATGGCCGCCATTCCTCACCAAGCTGGGTTACTGAAACACTTGAGCAAAATGTTTCACAGCACATTTTGAAAGACAGTTCAACCCAGTCCTCTCTGTCTTAACAGATGGACTGAAAAGCTTCTACATTAGAGCAAAAGCCTATAGATGTGTTTCCACTGCAGGAACTTTCCCCAGGGACTAGGAACCTCTGGAGGAACAAAGTGCTTTTCCACCGCTGGAACCAGAGTCTAAAGTAAGTTCGGGAGACATTTTAGCTGCATTTTATCACGTAGTATCTGGAACTTTTAATCCCAGTCCCTTGGACTATAAATTCCAGGGACCAGGACCTCATGCTGCCATTATTTCTTCTCTCTGCGTCAAGCTCATGCTGAAGTTGCTGCTGCTGTTGCTGCTGCTTGCACTGGCACCACTTGCTGTCTCCTGATGCCTTCATCGTCTCTTTGCCCACCACTTCTCTGACAGAGAGACAGTAACTTAAGCACGAGCTGGAGGCAGAACGACAAAACACTGGCAGCACGAGCGACACCAAGGCACCTAACAAATCATAGAAGGAGGCACGTGCACCATTCCTTGGACTAAAAGATCTGGGCACTTTGGGTGGAAATGTGGCGTATGTGACTGTAAAACTGTTGCATCATGAAAAAGCCCTAATCTTACTAAAAAAATAACAGGCAGTGGTTGGATATTAACATCTTTATTTGAGTGATGTGTTGGGCTTTGTTGACTTGCACACCAAGTTTTACAGCAGGGTTTATTTAGGGGTTCCTGGTACAATGGTAAACAACCTCAAATGAGGTAACAACCCCGTGATATGAGGTCAGCAGCGGGACGGGCCTCCACAACACAGACTCACACTCTCTGACATCTACAACCACCTTAAGCTTTACAGCATGCAACGGCTCGAAATGTTGTGAGGGAACTGAAATATCTACAGGTTCATCCATCACACGGAATGCTTCTGTAATTTCACTCGCAAACCATGTGTAAACATATTTATATTCTTTTTATATAGATTATTTTATCATAGTGAAGTGACAGCCAAGTGTGACGACACTTTGGCTCTGTACAGTGACAGATCTGCACACACACAGAACCGTCCAGCACTTAAACAACAGAACAAATCATCACAGACAAGTACACAAAAAAACAACTTTCATCACTTGCATGAGAAGACATAGATGTGGCCTGAGAGGCACAGAATAAATAGGATGATGGGTGAAGTTGGTTGACTGTCTGCCTTTATAGCAGTTCACTCAAACAGCAGGTCTTCATCCGTCTCCTCCGTCAGCATGTTGGCAGGCTCCGCTATAGGACCCAGCTTAGCCAGGCGGGCGGCGATCTCCAGTTCTGTCCTTTCCCTGAGCTGCTTCTTCTTCTCTTGGATCTTCTTTAGCCTAGCACAGGAGCAAATATTTGCAGTGTTTTAACAAAAATAGACAGTTAGGTGACAGGGTCTTGAATAATCATGTAAATGTAAAGAGCTGCAACAGAGGTCATTGCTGAACCAATAAGCAAGGCACTTAAAGGGATAGTTTAGGTATTTTTCACCACTTTACCATGCCATCAGACAGCCTTTTCTGATGGAAAACCGCTGTTATACAGGACAAATATCTCTCAAAAGCTGCCAGTGTCCTTTGACCATTTTACCTTATTTCACACAGGAGTCACTCGTCTACTGCTGCCTCATTCGGTTAGTTTGTGTTATTGTGTGATTTTGGTGAGTCCGAACTGACCATTTAAAACACCAAAGTCACACAATAACAGTAACAGATCGAGGCAGCGGTAAACGATAAACTGCTGTGTTCTGCAAGTTAAAATGACAGATTGTTTCCAATAGAGTTTGGTTGGTTTAAAGAGAGCAACATTTGGCTTATATAATGACAGTTTCCTGTGAGAAAAAAAGTTGTCTGATGGCAAGGTAAAGTAGTGAAATAACTAAATGTTGCATACAATTAAACCGATATTGATTCTTACTCTGGTACTCCTACTGCTTCTTCATACTGCCATCCACTGTCTGTACTACACTGACTATGAGTAAGTGCCTCATATAACCCCACTTCAAAAAATAAAGTTATCCCTTTAATCTCACGGCTAATTAGATAAAAACTGAATTGGAGTTAAAATAGTTTTTAAATTAAAAGGTAAAAATAAGCCAGATTTAGTATTTCACCTGTAGAACTCCTCTCGTTCTCTCTCGTCCAGTTCTGTGATGATGTAAGTGAGGGTGCGATCAATCCGGGGAATAATCACTGAAAAATGGGATAAAAATGAGCTGCAGTAACAGTCTTTGTCTTAAGTTCTTTGAGGAAAAAGTCAGCTACTGTGTGAATTTACCATGCTCAATAGCGTTCACACGGCGGTTGGTAATCTTGATGGCTTCATCCAGAGTGACAAAAGATGTCTGCAGACAGAATGCAAGAAAAAAGTGTCAAAGATTTCTCAATCACAGTTTTTTTTAAAAATGGAAATACAGAAAATTTGTGGTAATTTTGACTAGAATTCCAGTAAAAAACACATTCACGTTTATAATTCAAAAGTAGTCCTAATGCAGAGTGGCCCCTTTCAGTGTGTCACAATATTATATACAGTATATAATTTAATCTGATCATTAGTTTTGATGCGTTAACATGTAAGTAGCCTCAATACTGGACCAATTTCAAAAACTGTTGTTTTTATTAGACACTTGCACACAAAAAAAAAAGGGAAAATGGATCAAATAAAAATAGAGTAAAAAGTACATTTCCCCCATGAACTGCAGTGAAGCAGAAATATAAAGTAGAATAAAACTGAAACACTAAGGTAAAGTACAAACACCTAAAAATTCTGCCTGATAAATAATCAAACTAAGCTGAATGAACCTCAGTATATTTGTGACAGCACCCCCTACCTGTAAGGAGGCCAGCTCCACCAGCAGCTCCACAGCTCTGGCGTAGTTCCTCTTCAACCTGGAGAGCTGCTCTCCTCCTCTGGCCAGACCAGTCAGCTCATAACCTGAAAGACACAGCGAGGGTGAGGAGAGGACTCATTGCTGTCTGTCATAAAAATGTATTTGATCTAAACACGATGACTTACTGTCCCCGCCTTCTTGGTAGTGCTCAAAAACTGGAAGGGTGACACCTAAAAAAAAAGAAGAGAAAAACACTCATAAGTGCTTGTCTCATCATCAGTGATTGTAAAAAGTAAACATGATTTTTTTTTTTTTTTAGTCTAACCTGCCACGTTGTCTTTCTTGGCTCGGACCTTCACTTGCGCTTTGTTGACATTCTGGATTACAGTTGTGCTGTGGACAGAATTACAGATGTGTTACAGATGCATCAAACACAACATGACGTCACGTGATCGTCCTCTGGTTCCTACCTGAAGTCACCAGCTGTGAATTTGGCTTCAGCCAGAGAGAAGGCCGCCTCCCTCATCACCTCTCCCATCTTAGTCTTAGTCTAAAGAAAACGGGCAAGAAAGTAAAGTCCACGTTTAGAAAACTATTTGGAGGTATTAAAGAAATAAATACAGCTGTTGATCATTATCAACTGACTTCGATAATTTTGCGGAGGATCTGACGGAAGCGCATGGAGAGGGCGTCGGATTTCTTCTTCAGCAGGTTGCGGCCGGTCTGAGCCCCTTTAAGCCGAGCCTTCATGATGGTCTGAGCCCTGCAAGCCCAAACAAAATGAACACATTTGGAATGATGTATTGGTACATATATAGGATTCAGAAAGTTCATGTGTGCGTGCACACCATCTGAGTTGTTTTTTCCGTTCGAAAACTGGTCACCATTAACTTAAATGGTTTGGGAGATTCTGTTTTCCTGTCAAACTCCAGCAGTGTTTTGTGGAATAAAAAACTAAACCTGACATTCAATCGACATGAGAGTGCGTAGATAATGATTGAATTTTCATCTTTGGGTGAACTATCCCTTTAAAATCAAGAAGACCTCATGACCCCAAACAAGGACAATCGACATCAATCAGCAGGGGTCAGTTGGGAATTACTGTCCTGTAGTACAAGTACTCCTGGCTGGGAATCACTGATCTAATTTAATATCCCAGCTCACTGATATTTGCAACTACAGACTGGTACTTGAGTATTTGTCAGTCAAAAACACAGTCCATATCGGGGATTTAAATGTCTCTCCCAAAAAAGCTTCATAAAAGTTGCCCTGACTGACTCAGAAGGGTATAATGATTAGACCTGACAAACAACACAAGAAACTTCTCTGTTCAGTAGATACTTTAAAAAAAATGTTTTTGATGAGGACTTTTTCTGTCTGGAGGTGAGTATGTTTCAGACACCATCTCAGACTGACAGCTCATACTGGGATCATATTGGAAACATCACATGATAACATAAGGACTCTTCCTCTTTTACACAGTAACCTGACACTGATATCAACTATATTTGGGTTTGACTCAATCATGTGATCCCTTCATGTAAAATTAACCAGCAAATAAGAGCAGGAAATTATCATCTAAAAGCAATAAGCCAACAAAACACCGTTATATTAGCTGGCTAAGCAGCTACAGTAGGTTAGCAACTAGCTAGCAAACAAGCTGCTTACATTCTGGAGGGGAATATGTCGATCCTGTCTTTTCCAGACATCTTCTCGTCCTTTGGTCGACGATTGCAGCCTGCTGTTTCCTTAAATTAAAACTGAATCTTTAGCTTTTATTCTATTCTATTATTCTTTGTTTCTAATTGTAATTTCGTTGTTTTTCCTGCAGGATTAGCAGCACAGATCGGGATGATGGTCGTGATCTTGTCCGACTCTCGTCCGTGATGATCAGCTGGCCTCTGGTCATGTGACTGCGTCGAGCGCGTTGTGCGCATGCCCGTGTCGAAAAGCTCTGACGATCTTTTCCGGGTCGCGAAATTAGCACACCCATGAATGTGAGCTAGCGGGCCCGAGTTCTTCATTTAAAAAACACCAGAAGAAGATATAACCGGACATTTAAACACTTCCAGTACGGACCTTTCCAGTGTATCGATCTGTAACCATATGACACAGGTGAGTTTTTATTGATAAAGTAGATGTTTAACACCAGGGAGGGGTGAACACAGGGGCTGCTAGCTGGCTAAGCTAACTGCTAGCCTAGCCTGGTCACTAGTGCATGTGCCGCATGTGAGTTGGAAACCGGGTTATTAGCTAGGAAGCTAACGGATAATAAAGTGACTGTTGTTCTAAAAAAAAAAAGTCTCGTACTGTGGTGTTTAACATCATTACTTGCTATCGTGGGTGTTGATGAGTTACAACTATTCTAAGTGGGTTTATTCTTATTTTTGTTCATGCCAGTTTTCGCTCATATTTGAAACATAAGGGGTTTCTCATTTGTCTGCATTGCATCATCCCATTCATGGCCAAAAATGTGAAATAAAACCACCAGTGTCCACGCTGCCAGCTCAGCTAATACCGCTTTATCTCCCTGCAGTTATTTTGGGAATACTTTCCTGGCTAAACTCAGTCATTGTATCTGCTGATGTGGAAAAACCACACAGATGTGTCAGTCAAATGGATTTGTTCACTCGAAATCAAAGCTAAATATATGAGGGAGTTTCTAATATTCTGTCCACCCCATGTATACCATTGAGAGGAGACATATCCCAGTATAGTACTGTACAATTTAACAGAACCACAACACGTTAATTCCCCCAACACTGTTAACAGATATATTCATTTTCATTCATTCATTGCTTTATTTTTAACTGTTAAATACATATGTTTTGCCATATATAGCACAATGGAATTGCCACCTGTTGTCCCTGGCTGTGTATATAATGGACAAACTATGTAAAAAATATTAAAGAATAAGTTTATATAACACATGAATACACCTGTAGGTCATTCAGAGAAGCATTACCAAACCTTAATGACAACATGACTGTCTGTCTTTTAAACCATTCTTTAACAGTAGTTTAAAACAGAATACACTAATATTTGTAGGGATAGTATTCCACTGTTCTGTTGCTGTAATGGAAGAAGTCGTGTATTACACAAGTCTCCCCTCGATGACAATCATGTTTGTCTTATTTCATGAAGATAAGCTGATTAATTAACGCCTCTAAAACAGTTTCAACAAAACCGCACCTCTTAACCTTCATGAAGGTGGGATTTATCGCACAGCTGTTAAGTTGCTTTGCTTGCTTTAGTTTTAGCAAAGTGGACCTAATTAACCCAACCTTTACCTAATTTAACTGAATTGGTGATTTGGTGAAAGTAAACTGACAGTTAATACTAAACATTTTACATCCAAGTCAGTTTTATTTTAGCAACAGCTTATAATCAGAAAATGTGTCGACAGTGGATCTCTCAGTGAAATCACCATGGAGATCCTGCCATTGTGTCCGATGAGTTGATGCATTATTTGCTCTCTATGGTCTGTATATCAGAGGTCCCCAGCCGTTAGAGCTTGTCGTGACTCATTAAAAATAAAGCAATATCTGCTTTTATCAGAGGCTGTAGCCTCAGTGTGGATGTGAGTTATGACCAGATAAACTGTGGAGTGGTTGGTTTGATATTTTTAAAGAATTTATGCAGCTTGAAGAGGTAAAATTATGAACTATTTCACAACAAATAAGAAAAAAAATAGACAACGGAAAAAAACAACAATTTTCTATAACAACATTGTTTTTTTTCTTTCTTAAGTCATCTTAAAACCTCTTGGGACTCTTTAAGGCAACCTGAACCCCAGGCTGAGAAACACTGCTGTAGTTGTTATCCTCATCATCACAAATTATATTGAAGATGTATTTAAAAAAAATGTGATGTAACCTATTTAAACAGGCACTCAGCAATTAAGTATTGCTCTTCTATAAGTTGGGTCAAAACTAAAGCAGTCTGAATTTTAGTTTCTAGTTTAGGCCTACAATTAGACCCTCCCTGTCAGGTAAATGCCCACATCTTTCAAAGTCTTACCACCCAGTTTGTAACACAGACTTTCTGTTAAAAAAAAAAAAAGTCATAGTCTTCGAGAGAAAATGATAGAACCTTGATTACATTACTGCAAACCTAAGAAAGCTTCCTGCTGAAACACAGAAGTCATTTTACTGACATTAAACTACTGATTTGACAGGCTGAGAAATACTTTTCATGTTCAAACTGATCATGATGTCAAAAACTAATTGCTTGTCCCTGTTTGGGAGGATTCGTTAAAACAACGTCTGCTTCAAATATTTCACGCCTGTCTCTTTTTGCTTCTGTTCTCTCAGCGATGCCGGGGCTCAGCTGTCGATTTTACCAGCACCGGTTCCCAGAGGTGGAGGATGTTGTGATGGTGAACGTGAGGTCCATCGCCGAGATGGGCGCCTACGTCAGCCTTTTGGAGTACAACAACATCGAGGGCATGATCCTCCTGAGTGAGCTGTCACGTCGACGTATCCGCTCCATCAACAAGCTCATCCGTATAGGCCGCAACGAGTGTGTGGTCGTCATCCGAGTAGACAAAGAGAAGGGTGAGTGCAGGCAGGCGGATACTGACCTCTAGAGCTGGAGGTCAGTGGGTCCAGGTCTGCATATAGGACATTTTTTGGCTGCCAGTCCCAAAGTTGCAGGTGGAACCAACATGATGTACCCACCACAGCAAAAATATGTGACCGAGCTTAAATCCAAGATAAACTAATAAAGATGCAATCTTTTCCTTACCTTGGATACCTTCCTTCATTATCTTGGATAGTTACAATCACTATTGTTGCGACAGTACAATGGAAACAGATTTGGCAAATAAATAATGACATACATGAAACATCTGACTTCAACATGCCCCACTCCACTGTAGAGGTGATAAATAACAGCAGATGAAAATATCACGTCTGTGTGGAGCAATACAGGGATTGTAATTTTCCTCAAATTAATCCATTAAAGTACACAAGGACTGATTTAGTGACTGATTTAGACTCATTTAGTTACATCATCTCTTTGCACTCTCTTCTTCTACAGTTGTTACAGGCACCTGACTGACCAGTTGTTTTATCTTGACTAACTAACCCCTAATTATTCACATAGTTGTCGTGAATGGAAACGTGCATTAGTTGGCATTGTTTTTTGATGGTTTTCTCAGAATTTAGTTAGAATTTGCACTACATTTGGATGGGAACGTGACCATGAGACTTGCCCTTCGGTTATGTCAGTTTTTGAGGCCAAAGGTCAAATTCCAGGGCAGCAAGGGCATCAAATTAAACAATGATGTCAAGTCCACGGAAATGATTAATTTAACTTAGGGGTTAAGGATGATTTTATTTTCATATATTATATATACTATTTTTAGTTCTCAAAATAATGAGACTTTTTTTTTTACTAACTCCGTACTTTGAGATGATTAAGTCATTATTTTGAGATACTATCTAAAATATCCTTAAGTTACATTTCATGTATTATGTACACCTGTATTATTCTGTATTGAATATGTGCAGGCTGTGAAAACAAATCTGTTTAGTTCCAGATCCCAGAATGTGAGTATTGATTTGTAATGATGGAGTAATTAAGAACAGCAGGCAACTTTTGAAGCCTAAATCAGAAAGAGTTTTGTGAATATAGACTTAAAATGATGGCTCATCGTCATTGATTGATTATTTTCCAGTGTATAGATTAATAAGTATATCCACATGAGGACTAATCTTGTCAGAAACTCTGAACACTGACAGCCATCTGTCTGTGGACTTATATCTGTTCATATTCTCTGTGACAATATCCTGAAAATATCATGTTATGAAAAAACAGTCACAGCATCTCTTCTCTGCTCTGCTCTGTTTTTAGGTTACATTGATTTATCAAAAAGAAGAGTTTCACCAGAGGAGGCCATCAAGTGTGAAGACAAATTCACCAAATCTAAAACTGTAAGTCAAACTGTGTCCAGAGGCTCCTTATGTTTTTAATTTGATTGTTCCTCATGAAATTAATCACATTTTTCTACATTTCTGGATTGTTAAAAAAACTGCAGTACCCTTGAGTTTTTCTTTTCATTGATTTCTTATGATCTTGCTGAAGTTTTTGTGAATCTGACCTCTGAATCAGTACTCGCACTGAGCTGACGCTGCTTGTTGTATTTGCAGGTGTACAGCATCCTGCGACACGTGGCGGAGGTGCTGGAGTACAGTAAGGACGAGCAGCTAGAGAGCTTGTACCAGCGCACTGCCTGGGTGTTCGATGAGAAATACAAGCGGCCAGGATACGGAGCGTATGATGTCTTCAAACAGGCCGTATCGTAAGTGGTCGTTTCAAGACTAATCATATAGAATGTCTCCGGGGACAAAGAATTTTTATTTGGCCAAATCAAATGGTGACTGTCTTCCCTCCCACAGAGATCCTGCCATTCTGGATGGTCTGGACTTAACAGAGGAGGAGAGGAGTGTGCTGATTGATAACATCAACAGGCGACTCACTCCACAGGCTGTCAAAATCAGAGCAGGTAACAACAGACTCTAAAGGTAACATTTGACCTTTTATTTATATTATTTAACTACAGTTCCTGTTAATCGCCTTGCTCTCCCGCCTGCAGACATTGAAGTGGCATGTTACGGGTATGAGGGCATTGATGCAGTGAAGGACGCTCTGCGGGCCGGGCTGGGCTGCTCCACAGAGGCCATGCCCATCAAGGTAATATTGCTACTTTAGCCACATGTTCGTGCACTAAATGGTGAAACTTTTCCCTGTTTTCAGTCATGAACTAAAGAAATGCTCCTTTTATATGCTGTTTGTGTAAGTGCCTGTGATCCAGTGTGAATAAGACTGACTCGGTTTCGTTCTTGGCAGATCAACCTAATCGCTCCCCCTCGCTACGTGATGACAACGACCACCCTGGAGCGCACAGAAGGCCTGTCTGTCCTCAACCAGGCCATGGCTGCTATCAAGGAGAAGATCGAGGAGAAGAGAGGCGTCTTTAACATCCAGATGGAGGTGAGTGACTTCAGTCTTTTTGTGCAACTAAGTGAAAGCCACTGACTGTACTCTGGTGAATTTTCCCTTTTAATGCACATTTTTAAAAACACACTTTTTATGTGGACGTCCAGTCACTTGAAACAATGTGCCATGTTGATTGAGAAAGTTGAGTTCTGCTGCAAAACCTGTTATTCTTCCTGCATCCAGCAATGTCACTGGATGCAGGAAGTATTATTGTCACCACACTAACAAAGTTAATAGCCATATACTAGGGTGGCAACGTGGGTGTCTGAAGTGTCCATGCAATGCATCCTGGTACATGTAGGCTTGGCAAGCAGGAGAAGCTTTCAGTGAGGAATTTATTGCTTCAGTTGACTACGTCTACCATCAACACTGACTGAACACGCAAAAAAAAAGTGATTGGTGTGTTTCCAAACAATCCTGCATGTTATACCTTTAAGGGAAAATTTGTCAAAGTTGCCATGTCATCCTGTAATATTGATCCAAAAATATCACATATGATAGTAAAACCCCGTCAGGAACCATTTTACTGCACAATGACTACTTTCACTTAAGATACTTTTAAATTTTTGCTAACAATAGTTTGAGTGCAGGACTCAGTGTGGTATCCCTGCTTTTACACATATGTCAGAATACGTAACTTTATTTTCATTTTTATTTTTGTTTATGTAACCATAAACAATTTTTAAATAAAGGGACATTTCAATCATTTTGGTCAAACCTTAAAAAGGCTCTTTTTCAATGGCTACATTTATATAGTGCTTTAATCCATAATTTTGTATTTTATGAAATGTTTGCCATTTTATGAGAATTAAGGTTTAAATTTGAGGGGGAAAGTTACGAGTACAAAATTGTATCTGAAAAATGTTTCACTTACATTTTAAATTCAACAAATATAACATGTTTCTTGAAATACTTTGTTTTACTCTTTAAAAATAAGGCCCTTTTCTCATAATTTACAACCCTCAATATTGTTTTTTATCATAATTTAATGACATTATTCTTGACATGTTTTATGTTTCATTGGTACAAACAACTAAACATTGAACTGTCGTCTTTAGCCGAAGGTGGTGACAGACACAGATGAGACGGAGCTCGCCCGGCAGCTGGAGAGGCTAGAGCGGGAGAACGCCGAGGTGGACGGAGACGACGACGCTGAGGAGATGGAGGCCAAAGCAGAGGACTAGACTCGAGTCCTCGGAGGAAGGCTGGTGGGGAAATACATGAGAGGGGAAATGTGGACTGACCTGGCCACCGTCACTCAGTCCAACAGATGTTAACTTTCACACTTCAAACATTAACTGGCGTTAATAGTTGATTGGCAAACGTCCCGGTTTGTTTATTAGCGAGGTTTGTTTCAGACGACAGCGACACATACAGCCGTCTTCTTATCCAGACATGGACACAAGGAAAGTTAAATTACAAATTAAAACATCAATATAGTTTCTATTTTTAAGTACATCGATTTGAATAAACAAATAATTCAAACAGCTGTTTACAAGCAGTGGCCTTCACTTACCTCTTGCTTTAAGAGCCCAGTGTCTTCAGTATCCATGGCGATTCATCTCTGGCTGGTCACTGGATGTGATTGATTTAAGGAGAAACACTTAAGCTCGTCTGTCTCGACAGCGGTCAGCGGTCACTCTGTGTGCTGTTTTCTCTCCCAGTTTAAGGGTTTTTACTGGCAAGACCTGCTCTTGTTTAGCTCACATGGCATCAATAAAGTTCTGGAAGTTTTGATCTCAAAGCGTCTTTGTCAGCTGCTATGGCTACAGCTAACCTTTAATTTTTTTTAAGGATTGCTCTCCTTTGTAACCATTTTCCAGCACCAAATATAAGGTTCTAGTACAAGTTTCATTGAAAGCCAATATAAAGGATTTAATTAAACTGAAGTCTGCAATGTTTTTCTTTTACTTTTAAACCTTTGTTTAAATCACAAACATATGTAAAAATCTGGTATAAAATTTTCTGACGGGTAACTGCTCTAATACAAGTCAAATATTTCGCTTGCCAAACCAACTGGACTCCTTCGGTTAAAACGGTTATTTTACTGCGCAGAACACAGGAGTTGCTTGTCTCCCGCCGCGCTGATCTGTTAGTTTGTCATTGTCGGGGTTTATGCAAGTTTGAAGACGTGAAAGTTTAAATTTTTTTAAGATCATTATGAATGCAATTCAAGACCTGTTTCCCATTAATACTTGCAGAAAAGTGTGTTAATTAAGCTTAATATTAATTCATCATTTAACAAAACCTGTCAATCTAAATCATGTAATGGAAGACTTCTTGTCAGAGTACTGGTGGATCATCTAAACATATTTTAAGTTCAAGTGTTCTCTATATTTAGAGTATTTTCACCACTTTACCTTGTCGTCAGGCAGCTTTTTCTGACAGGAAACTGAGCTAAAGTAACCAGACAACAAAATCTGTCATTTTATTTCGCAGAACACAGGAGTTTGTGGTCTACCTCGATCAGCTGGTTTTGTGTTGTGTGACTTCAGTGAATCTGAACTAACCTTTTAAAAATCAGAAGTCACACAATAACAAGCAAAACTAACTGATGGAGGTAGACCACAAACCCCTGTGTTCTGAGAGGTAAAATTACTGATTCACACATGGACACTGGTAGGTTTAGAGAGTGGGATATTTGATTTTTTTAACAGTGGTCTCAGGTTGTCTGCTGACAAGGTAAAACAGTGAAAATATTGTAAATCTAGTGTACACTTAAACCGATAATGATTTTTAAGAGGATAAAATATTTTGCTGCTGACCCTGTCCACAGCAGTATATTGTTTAGCTTCTTACACTGGTACTCTGTTTCTCCAAACTGGGGGCATGCTGACCTCCATCTATTGTAGGGGATACACTGACTTCGGGCGAGTACATCATAAAGCCCCACTTCAAAAAATTATGACTTTAGTTAACAAAGTCAGTGGTTTATGAAAGAAAAGTGTGGTTAATGAGAAAAATCAATTCCTGCTTCACAAACGGTTATAAAAATCAATTTTATTCAAATGTTCACCAATACAAAAACAAATGGAGAGCCTCTTCACAACTTCAAATCAGTTTTCCCTGTTCTTAGCTCATTTTCCTATAGTGGTTATGATGTGCGTGTGTGCTTTTACAGCTGCAGGGATGTCACCACCCAAGACGTTTTGTGTGGACACGTTTCAGTTGACAGCGAGGTGCTTTCTGAGACGGTCTCTGAGGACGAGGACATGCCAACATGTTTATCAGGAATGTGAGAAGGAAAAATGAAGAAGGAAAATGTGGTTAACTCGACAAATAAATTCGAGTCGTGTCCAAAACCCTGAATAAATAACCCTGTAAAAAAAAAATTAAAAAAAATCACATCCTTGTAGTTATGCATACTCTAAAGGTCCGCGTCCACTTAACCCACAGATTTCACTCCTTTAGAGATTTCAAAGAAAAGTTCATGAACCGGAGAACTGATCCTGCAGACGACTCTTCCCACAAAGTGTGTGTTGGCATGTATACAAATAAAAGTAAAGGACCAAGAGACCTTATCTGGCAACACATTAATGGTCCTGGGTGTCTGTCAGCAGTTTCCTCTTAGAATTATTCCACCATGGTCAAATAATGACGTACAGAACAGAGAGGGGAGGCGAACGTAGCCTGAGTATGTTGTGGGGGGAAAAAAAAACAAAGACAACATGACCTGAACAACTGGTGCTAATGTGAGAATGAGCAGAATCTGCAGTTACAGTCTGTACTGGTGTGGACAAGACGCTTTGTTCGGGTTGACATATTTGAGCTACACTATTATACATGATGTATGAGTGGGGAAAAAAATGTTTATCTTCATTCAGTGGTTGTTGTTCTCATTTCACCAGTCCAATCTTCTTAGCTTCAGTTTCGTAAATGAGTAACCTCCACATCTTCACTATGAAGACCTCAGCTTCTTCATCAAGAACCTAAAGAAGGAGCAAAAGGAGAGTTTACTGAGTTATACATGAAGAAGTTAGATAAGAGGGCAAGGTATGACGCTGACAATGAACAGCAACGTCCCTCATTTCATCTCGTCACTATCGCTAATAAAGGATAAAACAAAGACAATAACAAAACTGTGGGCTTTAAAGCTTCTTAGAAAACATTTGTTGGCTCTGATGTGGGGCTGCAACAATCATTAGCAATTAATCTATCAATTACCTTCCTCAGGTCAAAAGCAGGGCTGCAGTGACTAGTAATTATTTTCATGATCAAATAATTTGTTGATCATATTATTGATTAATGAATTTGTTTAGTCTAGAAAATGCTGAAAAATGTTGATCAAAGCCAAAGCCCAAGGTGACCTCAGATGTCTTGTTTTGTCCACAACCCAGACATTTAACTTTACAAGATTAAAAAAAACTAAACAGAAAATATTAACATTTTAAAAGTAGAAATCAGACAATTTGGACATTTTTTCTTCAAAAATTGCTCAAAAGTATTTGACAACTAATCTAGTAATCATTGCAGCTCTAGTCAAGACATCAGAAATTTGCCAATTTTAATTTCTCAGAGCCCACTGGTACATATTATTATACGATATTCAGCCTATCATTGATGAAGAAAGGCTGCAAATTCTCACATTTAACAATTCATTCAGCAATTTTGGGGTATATTTGCTTGAAAAATTTAAAAATGACTATCAAAACAGTTGCTGATTAACTCTGTCAATCAACTAATCAATTAAATGACCAACATTTCAGCTGTACTTTGATGTATTGATGTAGGGAGGAATATATGCATGGTAGTAGTCAACCGATATCAGTTTATCAATGGCTGATGCAGATATTCACAGAACAGGGTGGCTGGTGGCTACCCATAACTGATCACTGATCACTAATGCATAGTCTTAATTTGTTTTTATCTGTGAGGTGGAGCAGAGTTATGTTTCCCTCCAGCCACAAACTGGGTTAAGAACATGAATTCATATCCATGTAGGTGACTCTAACCCTGTGCAACACAACACCATCATAGACTTAGAAGGTTAACAGCCACTGACTTTTCACATTTCCATCATTTGATGATGACAAAAATTTAAATAAAGAAAATGGTGGAACAGCCTCACTACTGTCAAAACAGATCACCACGACATTAACATCAACATGAACATAAAATAAAGGCAGAAAACAGTGTGAGGGGATTATTCATCTGTTACATTACTCACCATGGCAACATCATCCAAGATGCTCTGTGGCATACTGTGAGCCATCACCTGAACGAGACAAAAACATCACATTCATTTCATGTTTCACTTTCACCTTCAGAGTCTGAATGAAGTCAATTGTGCAGAGGTCACAAGATTGATACCTTGGAGCAGACAAAGTCCACTAACGTCGGCTCTTCCTCTCCTATGTACTCGATAATCTTTTTATTGATCCAGGGCCGAAC
>JAJHUR010101864.1:3243-14671 GCA_027495735.1 Lutjanus campechanus | reverse complement strand
GCTCTCTGCTGTCTTTTTCCTGGGAAATTCCTCTGGTGCACATTAAGTGATTTACCACCTGTTTGCAGTTTCCATTGGTGCACAGGGCAGCACAAAGGCTGACTGTTCTGGGGGCAGTTTAAACATATGACATGTCAAATAAAATAATGTGGTACAAAGATGCTCCCTTGCCTACAGGGTTTTACTTTATGATATGAAAGACATGAATTAATATCCATATAAGGCCCAGTGTGTAAGATTTATTTGCAGAATATGCGAGAAATGGAATATATTATTCATAAATATGTTTTCATTACTGTATAATCGCTTGAAAATAAAAATTGTTGGGTTTTCGTCACCTTTTCCCGGCTGTCTTTTGTTTTTTTAATAGTACCCCAACACGCGCAAACCAAACACTGGTTGGGTTTACGGCCACCGAAGGTTCTCCCACACACTTGAAAGCGAAGGCCAGACTGTAAAAATAACTATTTGTTTTAATCTTAAAAAGTTAGCGTCCAGGCTGCCTTAAAATTTTAAACCAAAAATGAAAATCTGGTCTCTATCTACTCACCCCTATGCTGACTGAAGGTCAGGTTTAGTTTGTTAGTCCACAAAACGCTGCTGGAGTTCCACAGGATGCATTGCAGAATCTCCCAAACAAAGCAAGTGGATGGTGACCAGTTTTCAAACGGAGAAAAACAACCAAAAAAGAAAACATAAAATGCCTCCATCCTGCTCGTCCGGTGTAATCCAAGTTGTCTAAAGCCCCAATATGTCATTCGCTGTGCTCGCACACTGTCGCACCACACACATAATTCAAACAGTGGCTCCACAGGAAGGGGCAATTGTGCCCCTCACTTTATGCTTACAGTACTGTATCCCAGTTTCAGTAATCCCCATCTACCTTAAAATATTGGTAGTAAAAATTCACCTTGTGATCCTGGAGATAGCTACTGTGGGAACTACTACAGAGGTGGTTTCCAGTATTTTGGCAGGTGCTCATATCTCTGTTGTGACATCTCACCCTTAGGCAACCCTGTTGGGGTGAACAATACTCCACCACTGACCCAACCACAAAGACACCTTTAGAACAACCAAATCCATGGGATTTGTCAGCGCACAGAATTTGTCAAAGCAAATACTATCACAACCATATACTGTATATACAGTATGTACTCTATAATCAGTATGGAGTCACATGTAAAGAGACACAGTAGGTTGGTCATGTGGTGTTTGCTTAAAATGGGTGTAAAGAGAGCAGGACAGGCAGTGTGTGAATGTGGATGAAATGTGGGAATTTTGTTTTGCATTTGGAACATTTTCAGACTCAAACCTTCATGTCCAGCTCACACGCACTGAGCTCATACACTTTGGGCTCGAGATGAATCAGTTTCACGATGGTTGGCATTACTGTTTCAAATTTGAATTACCGTGTTTGATCACTGCCGTCCGTACTATTTCATCACTAGTTTGGACTCTGATGGAATCACTGGAGTCGTGCTAAGGGTGGATTTTCTCCAAGGTGTCTGACCTGGAGTAAAGTCAATGCCCTGAAGTGTATCACATCTCACTGCCTGCCAAACTCCATTAACATTTTTGCTCGATTTAACCGTTATAAGCATCTACTCCTTCTGCAAGATTAATAATGATTTCTTACAACTCATGAAAGGACGCTTACTCATTTGGCCAACATTCGGCATTTGATTGAACTCTAATCAACATGAAACAGGCAAGCAAAAACTGTTTTTCTGGCCCGAAATAGAAATTTCAAAGGGGACCACTATGGCTATAGCATTGTTGCCAAAGATGTCAGTATTTCATCTTAACATGTTTCCTTAATCTCTGATGACATACCATTGTATAATGAATGAATCTTAACCCCTGAATCATGATACAAATCAAAGTGGCAGATTTGTGCCAATACACAGTCCTCCCACTATGACTTTAGAGAACATTTTTATCATTTTGTAAATGGGTCAACACGTTTGTGTCACCTATTCTCAAAACTGCACTTTTGTTTTGTTTCTTTGTTTCTAACAATGCATCCAAAGACAAATAGCATTTCCTAAAGGAAATGCTGTGGCGGTTGGTGTGATGCTAAACCCGCTTAAAAAGGAACAGTTCACCCCCGACCCTTAGTGCTATTTATCCATTTAAATGTTTTCTTAATGAGTTGCAGACTTTTGGAGATATCTGCCGTAGAGATGATGTCTGCCTTCTCTCCAGTATAATGGGACTACATGGCACAAGTCCTGTGGTGCTCCAAGCACTCACAAAATAAATATTTTTAAAAATTCAAAACCAGAGTGCCTTCCCAAAAATCAGGACCCGGTTACTCAAGATAATCCACAGACCTTCAGTTGTTGTTGTAAGGTCTGTGGATGCCAACGTCTCCAAAACCCAGCAACTCACACCAAAGCAGTACAGATGGATAAACATCACTACAGGCCAGGGAAATATTTTTATTTTTATTTTGGGGTTTAACATGAGCAGATGACTTTCATCACATACATATCCATGTTAAATGACAGAAAGTAGTTCCACTGAATCAAAAGTTGACTGCTCGAAGCACAACTGCAGCGCCTCTTGGTGAGCAATCGCTCCCAAATTTTACACAGTATTTCAAGATCTACAGTCGCATATATTTGTAATATTTTGCATGAATGGTAACATACCAACAGCTAACATACCAGCTAACTAGTCAACAGTGTAAAAAGTAGCTCAAATTAGCTCAATCTTATAAATCTGTAGCTGTAAAATGCAGCAGCACGGCTACTTTTACTTGTCATAGTTTCAATTTATTTTATCCATCAGAGTAAGTGAGTGAGCTCATTAGGGTATTGTAACATAGATTATTCATGTTCACAGTTTATAAACACACAGTTGTGAGGAAATGAGAACAACCTACTAAAGTCCGACTCTGGTGGGACTCGAACCCACAACCTTTGAATCACTTCTCAAGTGCTTGACTAGAAGTCCAATGCGCTATCCATTGCGCCACAGAGCCAGCTGTGTGTGTGAGAGCAGCGAGCTGTGACCAGAGGCATTGTGTTTTTAGGTCCGTCCCATTTCTCGTGAATGCGATGTTACTTTTGACTCAAGGATGATTTGATTAGATTTTGGAGGTCAAAGGTCAGCGTCGCCGTGACCTCACTTCCAGCCACATTCTCGTGATATCTCAGGAACACCTGGATAAGATTTTCTTCTGACTTATTACAAACGTCCACTTGTACTCAAGGATGAACTTGATTGGAATTTTGAGGTCAAAGGTCACTGTGACCGAAGACAACCATTTTCTGGCCGTAACTCAAGCATTCATACGCTAATATGACAAACTTTCACATAAATGTCTGATAGGATAGAATGTGACATTTTATCCAAAGGTCATCTTCACTGTGACATCATAATGTTCAGCTCTCTATCAGTCCTCTGTCCTCCTCTGTAAAAAATAGTCTCTAAGTGAAGACAGCATGTTTCTCACTGGAAATTATTCACTGGAATCACACGTCAATATATAAAACTTCCATTTAGCCAAAAATACACTTTATAAATATATTTATTAACTATTCATTGCTTACATTACATGGGTTTGGACAGACATGGACGTAAACTGCAACTTGACTGACTGGCTAGTAACACATCTTATAGGGTTTACAGACTCGAATGTGATGCTTTTACATCAGGCGCACTAAACAACGACTTTCTGAACACAAATATGCAGTCTGGACAAAGAATCCTCGCTGCCCCATGTGCCAATCATTAATTAAATAATTGTACTAACTTTAAGGTGGATGGACACACAAATCCTAATAAGTCAAATCAAATCATAACTCACTGAAAATAAGCGAGCACAGCCTGGCCATCGAGACGGGGAGATACAAAAAAAAATCACGGCTCCCCAAAGAGGAGCGCCTCTGCCAGCTGTGCACAGAAGAAAATGTAGAAATGGAGCTGCATTTTGTGACAGAATGCACAAAACTCCCGCCTGTCCGAACCACATATGAACCAAAAATTAAACAAAAACACCCTGAATTCGACCACGCAAATAAACAAATGATCAGTCCTGTTGGGAGAACGTACAGAGAGCTGCAATCTAGCAGCAGAATATGTCCTCAACTGCCACACTCTTAGGAACTGAGCGACAACACCACCACCCCTACACACACACACACACACACACACACACACAAACACACACACACACACACACACACACACGTCATTTATTGTTTATGTTATTACTGTTATTACTTTATTGTTGCTGATATCCATCAGTTCAGTTTCCTGTTCCTGCTTGCACTTAAAAGTTACTGTAACATTGTGTTTTATTGCTTATTGCCTGTGTTTTATTTGTGTATTTGTGTATTCTGAATGTGCTTTGGCAATACTGTATTTTGTTATGGTCACACCAATAAAGCCTCTTTGAATGTGAAATTTGAATTAGAAAATTGTGGCTATTGAGGTTCTCCCCAAATCTGTCCTTAAAGCCACCACTTCCCCAGGTCTGAATGAAGATACTGATGGAGTTTTTTTAAATAAACATTTGCTTATTTTATATTTTTGTCTCTTCTCACAGTTAACTTCTCAGTTTTTTCTTTTTAATGGATATTTATTTAATGGGTATTCATTTTCATGACTGTTGCACCTTGATGAAGGCTTTGATTTTATTTTATTTTTTTAAACTTTGTCTGGCCATGGACCAATTAAAGGCTTTTTAAGTTTTTTGGAACAGAACAGAGTGTCTTGGAATCTTTTTATGTTTGTCCACCAACACGATGTTTGTTTGTTTTTTCACAGTGGAGACAAACATATTGTTTTCATTGCTTCATCTCAGAGCATCTGTTTCTTATTAGTCTTGATTGTGGACCCACGCTGTGTTCACTGATTTTTATTAAAGGATTGTTTTTGTTGATCACTATTGAAAAAACAACAAATTAAATCAACTCTGAAGGGGCGTTGTTACTATTGATAAGCACTAAGTAGACTAATAGAAATGGAGCACTGCATATACAGTAACTGTTTAACATGTATGAATGTTACATTTCAGAAAAAACACATCCTCACCTGAATAATTGTGTATCCATTAAGAATTGTGTGAGTGTGTGTTAAAGTGGACCTCCAGTGGAATCCTTCAGTCATAGCAGCTGAAACACTCTGCGGTTTATCCACTAGAGGGCAGTAAGAGACAAGTCAACGCAGAAAACAGTCTGACAGCAACACAGCAGTGACAGTAAGGTGGACTGAAAATACAAGTAAACACGGGACAGTGAGACATCATCGATAACACAACTGTCAGGTTAATGCACCGGGGGACGTCTGTGCATGTATATAGAAAACAGACATGAGATGGGACAGTCAGTAGAAAGAGACTGCGGACAGAGAGGAGGAGCAGACGAGCAGTTTCTCTCATCTCTCTGTCATCTGGGCTTGTTCGAACAGCTTTTGCTTATCATGCTACACTGCTGAGTCATGATTTATCACAGGCTGGGTCTGATCTCACAGCTCCTTCTGCTGCTCTCGGTCTCCACTGTCAACAAAGAACAGACTGTGCTCAGGTCAGCCCGATATAACAGGCTCAGAGAGCTTTTTTTATTGGAAACTGGAAGTCAGCCAGTCACTGTCTGCTGATACAACTACGGCTGCTTCTACTACTGTTATCATTCTGACAATACTGCTGCCTCTGCTGCTCATAATAATAAGACCAGTGTCATCATCATCATCATCATGTCCAGTGATGCTCCACAGGTCAAACTTTTTAAGATGCTTTAAGAGAGTAAAGGAAGTCAACAAAGGAAGGAACGGCTAGACAAACTAATAAACCTAACAATGAGCATAAAATACTGAGAGCTGCAATGATCAATCTATTATTAATTGACTATCAAACTAATTTGCATCTTTTTTGATAATCAATTAAATGTTTTGAGTCTTTTTTTTTTAATAAATAAAGGTCCAGATCGTCTGTTTTCAGCTTCTTAAATGTGAATATTTTCCGGTTTCTTTACTCGTCTTTGACAGTAAACTGAATATCTTTGGGCTGATAACAAAACAAGACATTTCAGGATGTCATCTTGGACTTTGGGAGGCACTGTTCCAATATATATAAATATACTGTATATATTTTACCATTTTCTGATATTTTATGCATCAAACATTGAATTAATTTAAGGAGAAAATGATTGATCGGTCTGAATACTCATTACAGGAAAGACGTTTCTCAAATGGCAAGACTGTGACAAACAATTTTCATTTCGTCGTTTCTTTACTCCTCTACGACAGTAAACTGAATATTTTTCAGGTGTGAACAAAACATTTAAGGGCGTCATCTTGGACTTTGATCAACATTTTTCACCATTTTCTGATATTTCGTGGACCAAAAAGCTAAGTGAATAATTTAGGAAATAACCAACCTACTAATAATCATTAGTTGCAGCCTTAAAAACACTGTATCAAGCTAAACAGTTTCACCATATTTTATACTGAGGTAATCCAAAAGTAACGGAATGTAATCAAGTTACATTATTTTAACATTGTGATACTTGATTTATTTATTTTAAAGTTATTTTTTTGGCCATTTTGTGCCTTTATTCGATAGTGCAGCTGAAGAGTGGACAGGAAACGGGGTAAAGAGAGAGGGGATGACACGCAGCAAAGGGCCGAAGGCGGGAGTCGAACCAGCGGCCGCTGCAGAGGACTAGCAGCCTCAGTACATGGGGCGGATGCTCTACCAACTGAGCTAAACCTCCACTCCAGTGATACTTGATTTATGTTGCTGACTACAGTAATCAGTAACTGTATTGGAATACATTTTTAAAGTAACCCCCCCAACCCAAGTTTACTCGAGTATAATTCTGAGGTATTTGTACTTTAATCCTGAAATAACAGCATTTTTGCCACATGGGGGCAACAGAATCAAGTTGTCAAAACAACACCAGTATTGGGAGCAAAACACTACAAAGTAAGTCCACAACTTTGGCGCTACTTTGGTAACTAGACATGCAACTAATTACTTTTTCACATTAATAACACAATAAAGTAATACGTATTTACATTTACAATTTACATTTACATCACACTTCCCTGAAAACAGTGGACAAATGCAATGCAACCTTTTCCCCGAGCTCTGATGTAACCTCACCTGACCTTATGTGGCCTAAGACAGTTCAGTTTTTTTTCATAGTATAATATAAACTGTTCAGCACATCATTATTTATTAACCTCTGTAGAAACATGTGGTTAACATATCCAGCATCCTGTGGGTCTACTTGTACTAAACCCTGCCCTCTGGTGGTCGCAAATATGAATAACTCCTGTCAGTGATAACGGCTACAATGATCGAAAAAAAAAACCATGGCAGTTATCACTAATATAATATAACTACACTAAAATATACAAAAGTTTAACTTAAACTTCCTCTTCGTCTTCCTCTTCAGAGACGTCCCTGCTTATTTCAGCCAGACGACGCCAAGACACATTGTGCATGTGTTTCAACTGTGTGGTTTCGTGAGAAAAGAGTTCAGGTACTGGACTGACCTGCCTGCAGTCCAGACCTGTCTTACTGAAAATGTGTGGTGGATTATGAAGCACAAAATACAACAAGAGAGACCCTGGACTGTTGAGCACCTGAAGTCGTATATCAAGCAAGAATGAGAAAGAATTTCACTTTCAAGACTTCAACAGTTAGCGTCCCCAGTTACCAAAGAAAAGCTGACGTGTCACAGTGGTCAACATGTTTCTGTCACAGTTTTTCTTGTACATGTTACAGGCATCAAATTCAGAATGAGTCTATATTCACAAAAAAACAATAAAGTTAGTCAGTTTAAACACTAAATATCCTGCCTTTGTACTGTATTCACTTGAACATAGGTTGAAAAGTTTTTGCAAATCATTGCATTCTGTTTTTATTTATACTTCACGCAACATTTTTGGAATTGGAGTTGCGCTTTGCTTTAGTTAAATTATTTAATTTACTTCTTCCTTTACTGGAATATAAACACTGATGGGATTGATAACCTTCACAAACCCGTATCATTCGAATCTTAGACTGTCTACATTCCTTTGCCCCTTGTTAGAAAGAGATGCTCCTCACGGTGTCCTCCTTTTTTCCACTGCTACCTGTTACATAAGAATGAGTTGAAGTTAAAGAACAACAGTTCTGCCTTCTGCCTCCAAAAGTCTGACTTCTTTGTTACTTTCTGAAAATAAAACACTTAAATTTCCTATTATACAATCTAAAAAATATTGTTCCTTTGACCACCTATGAAGGCAACAATAAAGACAGTCAGTTTAATGTGTGTCTCTTTGGACCTGAGAAGTCAAGCCAGGCTAAGAAATATCTGTCATTTACAGCTCACATTTTATCATAAAATCCAACAGAAGCTTGTAAACGTTATAACTCATTTGGGATTTTTCAGCCTCTTTCAAAAAAAAAAAAAAAAATCTGAGAAACTGTTATTTTCTCTGTCACCATCAGGAATAACATGTTTCTTATCGCAGGACATGGTCTTGGAGCGCTGAGTGGAATTTTCCAGGAGGACGGAGTCTTCTGTCTCGGACAGGAGGAGGAAGGAGGAAGCTGAATTGGAGAGGATTCTTCGTGGGTTCCTGTGCGTATCATGCACATATAGGGATTATTCTCATAAAACTAAATTCCAGCTTGTAAAGTTTTGGTATGTCTCTGAGCCCCGGCCACTTGCTCTTTCTTGGAAATTATAGTGCTTCGTCACACTCGAGAGAAATACTTTAAATTCTTCAGAGAGTCTGGAAGATGTGTTTTGCTGAGTGGGGTAATATAAATGTTTATTCAAGCCCTGCCTGCACAGATCTTCACATCACTTTGGCACAAGGAGGACAACTCACATGAATGTGTCTCTCTGAGAAATACTCGATCTCGGCTCGCGTAGTTGTTTCATTTTTTTGGGGGGAGACTGTGAAGATGTACGTCACGATCCATCTCTGCATTATTTATTCAAACTCATTTGGCTAGTTTAACCAAATATGGCTAAAGAGCAGGAATCCAGCAGCTGGTCATCTTTATCAAAGATGCAGACGTGGTGAGCGGCCGATCCAACTCCGCAGACATGACTCAGCGTGATGAGCTGAAGTCGCACGTCTCAATCAATTCTGTCACATTACAGTAGGATGGAAACGCACCAATGAGACAAAACCAATGAGCTGAAGCAACCGAAGACAGGCCGTGTACGCTTACATAAAAGTAGTGATATATTACAGTACCCAGCTCTTGGACAAGCGCATGGAAACATATTAAGTTGAAGGGAATCTAATCCTTTTCTTCAGCACTTTATAAACAATTTCTCTTTTTTAAATGTGCAGGAGTGAGAGTGAGCAGGACACATTATTTAAGCAGAGGTCTCAGTGGATGAAGCAAGAGATGGAAATATGAGGTAAAGCAGACCGCTGGAGAGAAGCACTCCTTATCAGCCTGTCGAGGCAACGCAGACGGCGCTGATAACGCTCCATCCCGCCATCGCATTTGGTGAGATTACGGGACGCAGACATAAATAATGTGAAGATTAGTTTGTTTCCTCCACGGAAAGCCTTCATGGTGACGACATGCGCGAGGCACAAAAGTAATGTCAACATTTCGTGGAAACGGATTTGAACTCCGAAGCAATTTAATCACAGCAGCGAAGCAGCGACCCGAGGCAGTGAACACAACACGGTGCGGCCAAACCTTCTGCGGTCCAAGCGCAGGTGCATCAGTCAAACAAGAAACAATAAAACTTTGCACAATGCTTTCGTACGTCAAGAGGAAGAGTCTGGAACATTACACAGACAAACTGCATGTCATTCAGTCTAATAAGATCCACCTTTGCGGCAGTGTTTTCTTTGGTATGGGTTAAGGTGGCTCGGGGTCGCTGTGTGATGCTCTTTATTGGAAGTGGAAAGTGCCAAATTAAACAGTTATTCTTCATTCTCAAGGCCTTTTCTCTTGGAAAACCAAAACTCGATAAGACAACCACAATTCCAAAACAGTTGGGATGTTTAAAACATGAGTGAAAACAGAGCACAGAGACATGATATTTAATGTTCAAACTGAAAAACTATTGGTCTTTTTGTAAATAATACTCATTTTGAATTTGATGTCTGCAACATGTTTCAAAAAAGTTGGGACAGGAGCAAAAAAAGACTGGGAAAGTAGTGGAATGCTCAAAAAACACCTTTTTGGAACATTCAACAAGTAAACAGGTTAACTGGTAACAGGTGACAGGATCATGATTGGGTGTTAAAAGAGCATTCTCGAAAGGCTCAGTTGTTCACAAGCATGGATGGGGTGAAGCTCACAACTTTGTGAAAAACTGCGTGGGCAGATAGTCCAACAGTTCAAGAATGTTTCTCAACACAAAACTGCAGGAATTTTGGGATTTCACCATCTAGAATCCAAAATATCATTACAGGATTCAGAGAATCCAGAGAAATCAAGCATAAGGGACACTGTGCACTGCGTTAAAACCGTATTTAAAAAGTACATAGGCTTGGAAACACTTAAAACACAGTTTGTCGTTGCATCTACGAACGCAAGTTAAGACTCTAGCATGCAAAGAGAAAGACAAATATTAACAACATCCAGAAACACTGCAGACTTCAATGGGCTCGAGCTCATCTGAGATGGACTGACGCAAAGTGGAAAAGTGTGCTGTGGTCTGATGAGTCCATGTTTCAGATTGTTTTTAGTATTCATGGACAGGGTAAAGAGGAAAAGGACAATTAAGATTGTCCCCAGCGCTAACTTCAAAAGCAAACATCCGTGATGGTATGTGGGTGTGTTAGTGCCCATGGCATCATGGTTGCCTGTCACATATGAAGACCCCATTAATGCTGAAAGGTACATAGAGGTTTTGGAGCAACATATGCTGCCATCCAGACAATGTCTTCACAGACATACCTACCTTTTTATCACTAACATTAGCGATTGGTCTGTATAGCTAAGGTTAGCAGTTTGTCTGTGTAGCTAATATTAGTAGTTGTTTTGTTAAGCTATGAGCAGTCGGTCTGTGTGGCTATCATTAGCAGCTGGTCTTACCTGTAAGTGTTTCTTTAAATTAGATGTTGAGCTCAAGTCGCGAGACTTCTGCATTTGCGTCCATTAAGATATATACGAAGTCTCGCGAGATCGACGCCATGTTTACATCCTACCGGCTACATGCTACAGCTGATATTTCTGCTAAAAACATGGTGTAAATGGCGTCTTTTGCAGTTAATTTTTAATGTCGCGGCTCACGGACACTTGGATTACACCACACAAGCAGGATGGAGACATTTTGTGTTTGTTTTGTGTTCTATTTTTAATGTTTTATCCGTGGTCACCGTTCACTGCCATTGTACTGGATGAGGCTGCTACCCTGTTTCTCCTAAAACTCCAGGATTGTTTTGTGAACTGAAGACCATCACCCATCATCACATCGGCATAGTGGTGAGTACATACTGAGTA